>JAOUZG010002851.1:6555072-6567002 GCA_026289955.1 Argiope argentata | reverse complement strand
CTTTGAGTTGTGATAAAAAATATCATCATGTTTGTATGAAAAGCATATTAATATACTATTCAAAATTTTTAAACAATTAGCAAAAAATGAAGAAATTTACAAATGTTTCTAGATTATTAATTTATAAAAAAAGAGAGATTCAGTTATCTTTCAGAACTTTTCTGCATTGTATGTAATAAAACTGTAGCGTAACAGTTTTTGAATAATTGTTAAATAAAAAGATAAAAATACAATGAATGGCTTTTTGGTGTTGCTTTTCTTTCCTTTTTACTATTTTGTATATGGAGTTGTGCCATAAAATTCGAACTCCCGACTTTGACTAATCTTCATTTAAGACTTTCTTGAGTTTAAAACGTATATTTCTGAAAGATGTCTATTTGGTGATCTGTGACAAAGATAACTCAAAAACGTTTTGAGCTAGACAGGTGATATTTTGTGTAATGGCTTTACAATAACTTTGTAGATTTCCGTCAAATTTTGAACAAAATCTGCTTAGAAGTCTGTTTATCCAACTGTTCGAATATAAGTTAGCATGATTTTAATACAATACAAAAATAAAATTCAGTTGTTGTTTCTAATGGCACTTGCCAAGGCTCAGCCCACGATTTAAATCCGAGGGTGCGTCTTTTATTTTAAGTAGTGCCAACTAGAGCCAAGAGTACGTCTCAGCTACTCACGTGTCACATACGCTTGCACATGCCGCATTTTGCAGGGAGGCAGCCCGCATCTCACCGATAGAACAGATGAAGAAAAACTATGCCCGAACCGGGACTTGAACTCAGGACGCGAAGATAACGGGAAGACGCGATACTCATGTGCCAGGGCGTCGACTGAAATTCGGTATATATGTTTAACTGCTACAGTATAAACGTCAATCAAATTTTAGGTCAAATTTCCAAGGGCTTGACAGCCGTTAGTCTGCACCGCTTTGAGAAAGTGTAAACACAATATCTCAAATATCAATTATATCAATTTTTTATTATATAATTTTGGGATTACAAATATAATTCTGCGTCAAATTTTTGTTTTTATTAATTAGATATAAACGCTTTTAAAGCAAAAATTCAATTTTCATATAATTTTAACCGGATGACCAAAGATTAATAGTTATAAATCTCGTCAAGGATGATACAATACCTTCAGTAAAAATGCTAACTTCTTGCCAAAAGTTAATATTTCGTAACGGATCGGATCGGATCCGATCCGATCCTGCATTAGGGAATATGAGAAAAGTTTTGGGGAGACAACTCCTGCTAGTTTGTTTGGAAGTAATAGCTTGTGTCATATTAGCATTTAACTTTATTGTTATAGTTATTAACTTTATTGTTATTGTTATGGAACTCTTTATTAAATATAGTATCCATTTCTTCTTCAAATCCTTTTAGCTTTAAAAAATGAGTCATATTATACTCTGCTGGGTTCCTCATGTCCAAAAATGGCTTACAGAATTAAACTTCTGAAATGAATCACTAAAAAACTCATAATTATAATCATATTGAACGGGTTGCTCATTTATTAGTTCAGACGTAAAAAGCAATCTCAAGCTAAAGAAAAAATCATCAGCCTTTTTCAAACAAATTCTTCATTCTAATTCATTTATTCGAAATAAATATTATGGAATGGCAATATTTGTATTGGAATAATCCATCCATATGTCATTTAAGAAAAGCAAATTTGATCCATACAAAACAATGGCTTAATATAATCCTTTCTGTAGTAAATCTGTAACAATACATTTTGACGCAAAAGAAAGAAAAATAATTTTTTATTTCGATTATATAAAGGATATTTAATCTCGGTGAAGTTTTATTGAACATGAACCTCGAAGAGTCGCGCGCACCCAAGAATTATGGGCTCCCGCTGACATTTTGCGGCGGGAAAACTAGCACTCCTCCAGAACTACCTGCCCCTTGTAAAGTGACCTCGTGGCAAGTCCACAACCTCTCCCTCAAGTTAACATTTCCGTTTACTTTCCACAATAAAATTAAATTAATGAAATCCCTCGCTGAGCGCTCGTGTAAAGTTAATAATCGGTTCTCTCAGTCCGCGTAATCCCTCGCTCCGCGTCCCCCTTTATCTGTGTCCCAGAACCGTCCTTGCTCGACTACTTACTTCTAATCCCTCTAAATCAGCAGAAACCTTTTGCAGGAAAAGGGTTAGTTTACGTCCCAAACTTCCCCCAGCTTTACTAATGGTGGCATTCAATTTGCGACTAATATATTACGCATCAACCCTACAGGGCGCGCGTTCTCTTTCGCTCCCACTTACGCCCCTGCCGCCCTATCGATCGTTGGGAAGGGATGTCCAAGGCATGGCCGCGCTTCCCTGGAGTTCTAGAACAGAACCCTCCCCCCCACCATCTCTCTCCTCTTTCCATCGTTTGCTGCTCCCTCCCTTTGTTGGAAAGTCCAACTCCTCACGGCAGAATTTTCCTTATAATAACACAGGGGGTGTGCAAGGAGGGTGTCTTTCCTTAGTTTGGAGTGTGGAGGGGGGGGGAGAGTGAGGACGGAACTTCCTTTGCGCGCCAGTTGCTAGATTCGTTCTGTCCGAAAGAGTAGTTTGAACTTTGCAAATGAGAGCCAGCGTTTTCCTTTGCATGTCAGGCCACGTATAAAGTAACATGCAAATTATGAATATGAGCTTCTGATAATCATCATACGTATCATTTCAGATAAAAGCAATGGAAAGTGTTTGTTAGAAATGGCATTTGAAATGCTAATTAAACATTTAATTATAATATATTTTATATTAATCATGAAAATTTCTAAATGGAATACAATTCCAAATGGCAAAAAGTGATATCTAAGATAAAGTATTATTAAATTCCAGACTATTGAAAATTTTTTAATTGATATGACATAATATAATCATGCATACACACATTGCTTATATTTTCCTCTATTCCATAGAAGAATTTTTAACATTACATAATCATGCATAAACACTTTGCTTGTATTTTCCCCTATAACTCAAAATCTCATAAATCTAAAATAGATATTGAGTTCTGGACATTAAAAATATTTTTTTCCAAAAACCGTTATGTTCTAACAAAATTTGTATAACTTAAATATATTTTGTTATTTTAGCCATGCGCTATAAATCTATTAATGAACAGGCGTTATAAAAGTAAGCTAAAAGGCATGAATTATCAATAACCTAAATTACATATTTGAGCGCTCAGTAACACTTATAAGTGTTACTGAGTTAAAGTGTAACACTTCTAAGTGTTACACTTATTACTGAGTGTTATAAGTGTTATAACACTCAGTAACACTTTACATACACTTTTCATTTACCATCCGACCGCGGTGGCCGGGTGGTAAGCCGTACGATTTCAGGTACCAGACCCGATTCCAGCCATTTAGAGACCTGAAGAACCATTGTGTAAGAGGGTCTGTTGCACGTTAAATCCGTCAGGGCCAAACTTCCTCCCACTAGTTTGTTATGGTATGGTGTGTTGGGGTGGGTTGTGGACAGTAGGTGCCAGTTCAGTAGTCGTCCTCATCATCTGACCGTGATACAAAATTATGAGGTCCGTCCCAAAATGACCCTAGAGTTGCTTTACAACGGGAGAACGAACCAAACTATGCTCATCTACCATTTTACATTTAAATTTGCAGTGAGCAATTCTAGATTATTAAAAGCAGAGAGGACGAAAATTGGACGATAATTTTATTTTGAACATCATACTTCTTGCTATGGTGTTTCGAGAACAAAGACTGTATAACATTCTAATGCGCATATTCATTAGTTAACTTATGTAAAATTAAAAGACACCATTTTAAAGGATATTAAGTGACTGGGTTGGGGGGAATTCAGCGTCAAAGCTAATACGTCTAAGATGACGAGGTCAACATTTGCGATGCTTCCTTGAAGCGCTGTCTTGAGGCTCTCTCTTTATTTATTCATATGTTCAAAGGGGTGTATGTCTAATTTTTCTATTTACAGAGTTACGAGTTAGAAAACTCTTTGAAAAGAATAGAATTTTTCTATTTATAGAGTTATGAATTTGAAAGGTATAGAAGAAGAATAGAATTATTTTTATTTATAGAGTTATGAGTTAGAAAGTTTTAGGGAAAAAAATAGAATGAGAATCAATGTACTCCTAAATGTACAAACCATTATTGACTATTCCTCGTACTGTATGCAACTAAAATGTATTCATTCGTATACCTTTCAATAACTTCTGATAGAGGCAGTATAAGGAGATATAAATGATATTAAAACTCGAGCATTGTGAGAAATGCATTTAAGAAAGAAAATAGAAGACAAAAAGTTGATTTTATAAGTAAATTGATTTTTTGAGTACATATATACATGAGTATGCATTTCTGAAAATGTTTACATACTGTGAAACAGAAAATATATAATCATGTCTGGAATATAGCCCACCAAAATCTTTTTATTTAAAATAAAGTAAGGAATTTTATTTAAGTCTAACTTTTTCATACTCATTCTCGTCAAAGCTCACATTTCTGTGTTCTATCCAACATGCGAGTTTCTTTTAAAATTGCAGCTATTGGCTTATATTTATTGAGGAGGGATTATGCTTCATAAAAATTTTCAAAAATTAAATATTTTATTTATTATTTATTATTGATATTATTATTTTATCGAAAGATAATTGCTCTGATAAAGTTTGTTATTAAAAGATACAATGAATCCTCTCGTTAATATAAAGAAGAATTATTAACAAAAAGCTTACAAATACTTATATATGATATAACAATTATCTGTTGAGAATTCTGGAAGCCATTATGTATGGATAATTGACAGTCAGATAAATATTATTATGTCTTAATATATAAAATAGTATCTATTTTGCTTAATCGGGATACATTGCCATTATGGCATTTTGGCTCTATAAAAAAACTTTTCCAATTAAACTAATTCCGAAAAAACTTATATATTCCTAATAATTGTTTAACAGAAATACAAAATGCTAATCACCTTTGGCGATTAGCTTATATATATATGGGTGAGTTGGGAATTGGGCCTATCCAAAGTTTTTTGTTGGAGGAGAGTTTGATGTAAATAAAAGTTCTTAAACATAATTGGATATTAATTATTCTCTGAATAAAGTTGGAATTAATTCATTTTATCAATAGAATCTCATGGCATTATTGTTTTAGCAAAAGTTGAAAACTGATTTTGTAATATATTTTAAATTCTACTTTGTGTTTTTCTACTACTACTCCTACTACTACTATTTAACTTCATTTTATAATTCCACGAACAAGCTGAACAAAAAAATTACGTGATTTTCTATCTTCAACAAAAGAAGAAAATCGTGTGATGAATTTTTTAAATAAAACAATATATTCATTTCAGTAAAAAAATCCATTGTTGAAAATCTGAAAAAAAAATTTTGGTTAAAATTTCAGAAAAATTGTAGTTTTTATATATTTGCTTTTGCCTACTCAGTGATATTTTTGCTGAATGTGGTACTCTAGATTTAATGCCAACAAATTTGAAAAACAGACATATGCTCTTCTCTTTGTAAGCATAGAGGCATGGTAATATAGCTCATTTTTCAGATATTGCCTTTTATTTAAATAAATTTATTGATCTTGTGTCTTACAGTAGAATATTTTCTTATAGATTTAAGTATTGGGGGAAATAAACTAACAAAAATCAGATTCATTCGAGCATTACAAGCTAGGGCAAATTAATTTAGTTTTTTATACTGTAACAGAAAATGACTGATTAGTATGTATGCGCAGAAATATACCCACTTGGTGACATCAGTTTCGACTAATTTTAGAATTGTAGAATAATAACTTTGTAATTATAATAAATTAGTAATTGTAATAACTTTAGAATATTATTTGGAGGTGATTCTGTTGTTGTCTCGATAAGCGAAACTTCATCACAATTAAGCATTTAAATCATTCGCTAGAAAATAATTTGTTTCCGTTCTTTGGAATTTGTCCGAAATAAAGGAATATTCCAATTAATCAATGGTCTTAACAAAAGGAAACGCCTGTATATACAATATATCAATCAACTCCCTTGAAAGCATAGGGTTGTGAGGGCTAAAGGGATACTAATAATACCGTATCTAATTGATAATTGCATCGCATCTTTTTCATGTAGGAGGTTTTAATTGTGATTATCCTTACAAAAAATCATTTATTTTTTGCAATACACTCACTGGCCAATGAATTAGAAACCTTTGAGATTTGCATTTGAATGCGGGCTAGGGATGAATTTTTTTCTTTTTGTTATGACGTGGATTACACGGGGTTAGAATACAAGTATAAGTAAGGTGCAAGAGTACTTTTTGCGATGAATAAAGCAAAATGGGGGAGCCGACAGATCTTTCACCATTCGATAAAGGGCTTATTATTGATGCCCACTTAGCAGGTGTCTCGATTTCGAAGACGGCAGATCTCACTGGGTTCTCAAAAGCAGCCCTATCAAAGGTTTTCAAAAGTTGGAATCGGAACCCACAGTCCTTCTCTAGAAAATGTAACTGCGGTTCGAGCACAGTTTTTCAAGAGCGTGATCGGCGTCGACCCTGACGAATTGCACGGCAGCACAGGGACTCTACTGTAATTCAACTGACACAAATCGTCACTTAAGGTTCTTCTCAACAGATATTCCATGTGAACCACGCGCAGAGAATAGGAATGCTTAGTCGAGTTCCTGTGAGGAAACCACTCATTTCTGTCCGAAACACAAAAATTCATTTGAAGTGGTGTCGGGAAAGAAGACACTGCGCATCTGAGGATTGGAAACGGGTATTGTGGTCGTATGAATCACGCTACGCCTTATTTTGCTCTGATGGAAGAAGTCGAATATGGCGAGAACGCCACGAATCCATCTTGCCCTACTCTCACTGTGCATCGGTCTGAAGGGAGTATCATGGTATGGAGCATGTTCTGTTGGCATGGAAGTGGTGTCCTGGCGTTCCTCGAGGGCAAACAAACAGTCAAGAGATACCTCGATTTACTGGCAGATCAAGTGCGCCCTGCAATGTTGCATTTTTATCCTGATGGAGATGGATACTTCATAACCGATAATGCAACTATGCATCGTGCCAGAAGTGTTCAAAATTGGTTCGCTGAGCATCAGTCTGACTACCAGACCCTTCCCTGGCCACCGCATATCAAGGATCTTAACTCCATGGAAAATGTGTGGGATATGGTGGAGAGACGCATCCAACAGCACTCTCCTCTTCCATCTACTTTACAAGATCTAAAATGCTGCATTTCGAATGCATGGTATTACTCTGGATATAAATGCACTCTATAAGCTTGTAGACTCGATGTCCAAATGAATCAGAACAGTTATTAATGCAAAAGGTGGTCCAATAAAATATTGATCTTGGGTTTCTAATTCATTGACCAGTGAGTGTATGCATACTGAAGGAATTATCATTATTGGGTTGAAAGGTATTAAAAATTCCATTTATACTGACGTAATGTGATGACGCAATGGGATGCCTATATATAAACACACATATTGAAATCCTTCGTCTATATATATAATAATAATAGATATTATATTGGATATCTTTTATTATTTCAATATATATAAACGTATATATTGAAATTCTTAGTCTGAGATTATTCTTCTGTTTTTCATATAGCACTTTTTAATAGCGATTATCATATCGGATATCTTTTATTATTAGTAATGTCAGTATAAATGTTATAATCTAGGAAATAGCATCATTGAGTCAATAGATATGAAAGTTATGTTTCTATTGATGTTACATGTTGGAAACACCACAATGTGTACTAATAAAGAAAAATATAGAAATTCCTATCCCGCCATGAGACAATTTTTTGCATTTGGAATATTTTTTCTGACGGTTATTTTTAAACATCTTTCTTCTTCATAATAAAAAAATATCAGTATGTATAAAGCAACAATATTCCCCAATAAATGTTAACAGTCTATGCTGATTTCATGTAATATTTATTATATAATGTTCGCCGAGTTGATTATTGAAATCACTTTTGGAGTTTCTAAAAGCAAGATTTTGATATCACAAATAAAATGAATCACTGCTCCTAAATTTGAGAAATAATCCTAAATTCTCTACCTGCTGTATGATTTCAATACTAATGATTATTTTTTATCGATTAAATTAATTTTAGCAGCAATAATTAAATTCATCTAACCCTTGCTAAAACTTGTCGAAATTGTGAGAAAATGTAGTTTTGAATTGTAATAACATAGACTAAGAAAAATCCCATTCTAATCTCCAAGGGGTTTTTCCCCTTAATAATATTGTATATATATTATCCAGGTAAAAAGGTTAATAGTTTTAACCTTTTAAAAATGAAACTGATTTTTTTAACTACTAAATTACAAGAATTCGATCGTTCGAAACCTCTCGAATCGACGTTGTATATGCATGGATCAAACACTATATTGAGAACATTGATGAAGTTTTTTTGCAATGTTCTAGTTTTCAAGTCAAAACATTGTTTGATTCTTAATCAAAAAGTATTGATGGTTAATAAAACACTGTATTGGAAAGCTCCTACTGTATTTATTGAGACTTTATCTGTACTAAATTTGAAAACATGTATACGAAATAAATTTTAAAAATCAACGGATGATCCATCAAAACTAAAGCAAATTCATTCATTCATTTTATAAATTGGCGACTTCGTGAATTTCTAAAAGCAATAAATCGATAATATATCATTCTCTCTCTTTCTCTTTTTCTCTATATTATATATCGATGACAAAACGGTTTTAGAAGTGACAAGTATCGATTAATTTTTCTATCAATCTTTCAAGACGTAATCGCATTCGATTTCTTTGAGGACGTAATTATTGAGAAGCTATTCCGGTGAGCAGGTCATTAATTTCAAAACGATTTGATATAGATTTCAATTATTATTGGGGCTGAATTCGAACAGTAATGACAGAGACACTAAACAGCCTTCACCGGGGGAGTTGTTAACTGTGACGTTTGCGAGTGATTTGGAAAGAGAAACTAACATTTACTGCATTTAACATGTGCATTTGGCCAAACTGAAACGAATAGAAGTGGTTGAATAAAAAGTAATTCTTAGTGGTGAATTATTCGATATTTAATAAATGATAAATCATGTGATTGGATCTTTTTTAATAAGTTTATAAAGGTTGTTTAGTATTTAAGTGCTAATTAACTAACAAATACAAAATTCTTTTAAAAACACGCATTTATCAATATATGAAAAGTAGAAAATATTTTTATTGGAAATCTGGTGATGAAAAGAATATATCATGCACTCTTGAGTATGATACATTTTTAATACTTTGAAGAGAGTTTTATCAGTTCGTAATGAAGATTGAAATCAACAGACAGTTGCTTAATCGGTAACATGGATAACAAGATTTCGGTATTTTTCACGTGAAGAGGAAGAATTCGATTCATGCGAAAATCAATCATTTTTTCATCAATTATTCATATTAATTGTAATTATTTAACAAAAAGTTACTGAAATAAATTTTTCCTTTGTTGACCTAAGTAGGAGTTGACTTAATTTTTTTAATATTATTTGTTTACATTAAGGACTACTCATTTATCTTCTCCCATCGTTGTTGTATACTAAGATATAAAAAGCAAAAATATCGTAATTGTAAAAAAATATATATATTCGACTTTTTAAGGAATTTCAACGTTTTATACCACCCTGTCTTCTAAATATATTCAGTCACATAAAATCGTCCGGTTTGTTTGGAAGCACCTTAACTAAAAAATTCAAGGAGCTAATTGGATGAAATTTATCTGAGGTCTTTGCACTCCAATTGTTGATTTATATCAAAATTTGAGTGCAATCCAATCACAGAAAGCTGTGTGTCAGTCTGTCAAACGGGTATTATTACTCAGAAACATAAGCAACAAGAAGGATTGTATATATTGGTAATTTTATAATCATATTTGGACCAAATTTAATTCTGGATTAATCGTCAGTTTATGTATGCATTTACATAAATGAGATAGCAATAACTCAATAAACACAATGACCTGGATAAATATTTTATTAACTATCCTGTTACCAGATTTTTCTTTGCTTTGTCTTGGAAGTGACTCCTTATTGAACATCAAATCTGAAAATAAGAAGCTTCCTTTATGATCATTGGTTCTCACATCTTGGGTGGATACATAAAGGCTGTGTGTTAAAGTTAACTTCACTTCTACGATGGATCAAGACTCCTGCGAGATGGGTTGTACTGAGTCTAGTGATATCTACCAAGATTCTAAGCCTCAATTCCTAGCCTCTGTGCTCTATAGGCAACGGTCATGGGGATATTCCACTCCCTTCGGTAGTTAATAGTAGCTTTCTATGAACATGAAAATATACCAAATAGCATTAGTAAGTTAGGAAATAATGGGGAAAATGTGAGAATGAGCAAGTCACTGTTTAGGAGCTGTGTTCTGAATATCAAAGAACGAAAAATTTTCTGAGAGTCTGTTATTTTCCCAACTGTTCTCTCAGTGGAAACTCGGTCATTTAAAAAATCAATTAAAAATTATGGCATTATTTGTGGGAATAAATAATGAAATTATTTTTTGATGGAAGGTCTTTTTCTCCATTTGTGGAATAAGAATGTTCAACTCTCTTCCCACAATAGTTATGTTTGTGTCCAGGAAATTTTACAGAAGCAACCAAATTGGACAGTACTGAACTAAACTTTTGTATTATCGTCATTAGGGTGAAACAAAAGTAAAAAATAACTTTTTGATTGTTAATTTTTAATAATGAGGAAAATTTACATACATAAGGCTGATAAAATAAATTATAGATAAAATAAATAAAAAGATAGTAGATAAAATAAATTATAAATATGAAAAATATTGGAGTAGGTCTTGAGGTAAGCCGCAAGGACTTTCAAGTTTTATAAAATTGAAATGTTTGCAACGTTTTAAAGTTGTTGTTGTTTTTACTAAATAACCAACTTTTGATTTTTAATTTATAATATCGCGGAAAAGTTGTCTTTTGGTATATATATGGTATAAATAAAAATTGTATATGGTTTGGTATGGTATAAATAAAAATTATTTAAAAAAAATCATTAGAGGACATTTTGAGGTGCTTCAAGAACGTTAAAGTTTAATCAAAACAACCATTTTGCAACTTTTAAAGGATTTTCGCGAGCCTCGATTGTGAAATAAAAAGCTTTGCACAGCCTCTTAACTAAATAATTGATTTTTAAAAATCCAATGTCTTAGTATTCTGTGAAAATTGCGCCTTCTTCAGTTATGAGGATTTTTTTTATTTGGTTTGTCATTAAATATAATTAATATAAGTGATAATTATTACTAGATATTATATGAAAAATAAAAAAATAAAACTTTTTTATTCTCGAAATTTTTATTCTTCTCGGAGAAAAATAATGAAATTAATCATACTTCATAGAAAAGAAAATATTCTTAGGAATCTATAATATAACTGTTTTGCTATATTAGTGTTATGACTGGAAAGAGAGCTTTACAAGAGATTCGTAAGAAAAATATCAGCTGAATTGTCCCTACTTTGCCAACAAATATAAAGATTCTGAGAAAGTTACAGCTCTATCTCCTTTAGAACCGAAATCTAATAATTCTTCTCGCAAATTCCATGTGATGTCATACCTTGTTGGAATTTTGTAAACTGTAGAAGAGCACGGGTGAATAAATTCTCTATCTGGAATGTTGTTGATGAATCGAATGCTTTCCTATAGCCGTTGTTGTTAGTTAATAGAGTAGTATTACCTCCTTCTTTGGTCATTTGTACAGATGCTATGCCATTTCGTGTACGTCTTCTTTGTCCTTTCGTTGGTCGTACTTCATATTTTCTGATATATTCGTGAAATAAAAAGTAATTTTCTCTAATGCAGTTTATTGACTTTTTCAACCACTAGACGATTTCTGTAAAAATATAATGGTTAGAAAACAGAAGAGTATAAAGAACATAAATGATAAACATTAGCCTAAT
>JAOUZG010002851.1:6496240-6545072 GCA_026289955.1 Argiope argentata | reverse complement strand
TATATAAAATCTAATACGTAAAAATAAATTTTTGTTTGTTAGTATTTTATGTTTATTCGATGGCAATAAAACTTTGTCAAACTATCGCTTTTAACCAAGAAAACTATAAAACATTGTCAGTTATGCTGGATGCTCATTAGTCGGATAGCCAAGAAATTAATTGATGGAAAAAAGAAGATGGAAAAAATTTGTCTACCCTAAAGTATACTTGCATTTTAAAAAATAGAAAATATCATCATAAATATCAAGTTATCATGTGAGAACATTAATATTTTAAGTCATTATTTAGCTTAATGAATTTAAGTCATTAGCCAATTTAAACCGATTTGAAACAATCACGAGACTTCTTTATGGGTCTCTCTCTCACTGTATATAAATATATAATTTTTTTAAACTTTTATTTTCTATTTTTCTAGCTGACAAAGTTTTAGAGGTCGATCTATTTTGAGTTAAATGATAGCTATAATGTCATAGTTGATCAACCTTTTGAAAACGCATCTGCTGTCAAAAAAAACATACGTAATAATAAAGCGATACTGGTAAAAACAGGTTAAACTTCTTAAAAACGCATGCGTAATAATACTGCAACACTGGTAAAAATATTTTTTGCTCGTAAATTTCGTAGACATCAAAACCTCCTAACCAAAACAACATCATGTTCTCACATGATAATAATGTCAAAAAAGTAGAATAAATATTATTTATATTCCTCCTTCACTTTATAATTCAATTTCATTGAATGTATTCATTGTTGACAACAAAATAAATACCATTCTTTCTATCATTCCTAATTGAACAAGATAGATATTTCCAAAATTATTTCTTCAACGGCAGTAACACGCCGGGTACCAGCTAGTAATATATAAATTTTCAGAAAATTCTATCTACATTCATGAAATCTGTAAAGAAAATGGCGCCCTAATTTTGATCCAAATAGAATGGAAATGGAATAGATGGAAATTAATTTTCTTCATAGGGTGCTCCTTTTTTTTGTTTATTCTGTGGGATAAATAATAATCTTATTTTCATTCAATTTATTCAAATGGTTTGGAAAATACAATATTAAGAGGGAGAAAAATAGCGGTCTGTTCCAATTTATATTTCCTCGTTTACAAAGTATACTATGAGAAAGTATTCAAAATTTTCATTTTGAGATTCTGATGAATCCCCACTTTAAAGATTTTCTCAATTCAAAAAAAACATATTTTCAGACTTGTCCATACAGAAAAACTCGAAAATGCTTTAACTAGACGAATGAAATTAGTGTGATGGCCTTGATGCAGAATTGAATGAAATACACTTTCAAGAATTTTGTTTGTAAGTGAAAATGGTGACGTTAAAACGCAAATTATTAGACTGCTAAAAAATTTTACATACTTTTAACATTTGAAATGCTTTAGGAAGCTCAAATTTTAGGAAATTCTTCTATAAGAGTTCAAATGAAAACGATGACTTCAAAATGCAATTAACTAGATTTAAACATCTGAAATATTTTAAAATGTTTCATTTTTAGGAAGTTTGTCTATTAAAGTGCAGTTGAAATCAATAATTACAAAGTTCAAACAGCTAGATTAATAAAAGAATTAGATACATAGTTTTAAAATATAAAATATAGAGCTGTGCCGAATTTTGAATTCAATCCATCGAAGGCTAAACAATGCGATGACTTAAATTTGTTATGTTATCTTTTACTAAAATTGTCGCTCTGGATCAAAGTTTTGTTTTCTACAAACTAAAAATGTAGCTCTGGGCCAATCGCATCTTGCCAATTTTTTTTAATCCTTATCTAAATGTGAGCTCAGATTTCTTTACTACATTAGGGAGTACAAAAGCCTCCTGAGCAGGACTCTGAAAATGACAATAACAAAAATAAAAAGCTGAGCATTTGTGGGAGAAGGGGGCGGTTAGTATCTTGACTATTGCTCATAATTTTTAAGCGAAAGAAGAAGGGTAGGGGATTCGGCTGTATCGGACAATATGCGATGAGGTTTCGGGGAGATTACTGCTACTATCTATTCCGATTCGATGAAATTTGAAACACGTAAATTATTCAAATTCTCATGGTCAATTTTTAACGATTAAATTATTTTCTCTTTTTATATCTCATACACTAGAAAATAAATATAAAATAGAGGTTGTATTTTGTTCCATCGAATTCTCTGGGAATGAACAGATATTTGAAACGAACTGCAATCCTCCAAAGTCCTTGAAAAATATTCTACAGCCCTTTAAAGTCGGGTGGAATTCTTTAAAACAAATCACTGGACTTCTTCTCTCCGGCTAATGCATGCAAACACTCCCTTCATAGAACAAGAACTCATTCAGAAGGTAGAGTGGGGGGGGGTCTGCCCTGGGAATATAACACGCTCTGACGTACGCATCTGCCTTAAATGTTAATCAGGTATTTGAAGAGCCCTATCCTACTTATTGATCAGAACTTCACAAACACGTTCTCCCGTTCCTCGCGATCTTAATTAGTTCGCCTGCTATTCCTTCGGCGAAGTGAAGCGAAGAGAGTCGCTGACCAAGCGATGACCTCGCTCCTGCAGGCATCTTTTATTGAAAAAGGAATTTTAAATATCGAGAAGTGCGCGCTGGAAAGGGGATACGCTGCTGAGCTGGAGGAGGGGATCTTGCAGAAGTGGAGCTTCAGGCTTAATTGCATGTGCAGGGGATTGCATGGAAGGATAGTTTCGGCACGTTTTGGGTAATTACCTATTGCAGTTTTAGGTAAAAATAGGGCAAGACTTTGCTCAGTACCTTAAAATTGCAATATTTGAATCTCAAAATTTGTTTGCAAGAGACATTTCTTTATATTCTTGTGAGACTCGTGAAAACTAAAGCTGAATGATTTTCTTTGATTTTGTGGGGTTGTAATGCTATATTTTAATTTTACAAAAATCTTTTATATAATTATAAATTTGCATACACGACAATTATTTTCATCTGGAAAATATTTTAGCCTTCTAAGAAACGACAAATAGCTGAAATCGTGGTAAAATCCAATTACATAAAAATAAGACAAGACTTGACTAAGTCTCACAGAAATACAATTTGTGAGCCTTTGAATTTTCTTTCCAAGAAATATTTCTTTATATTTTTATGACGCTCGTGAAAAATGAAGCTTAATGATTTTCTATGATTTTGTAGGGTTTAGATTTATATATTAATTAAAAAATCTTTTATAGCATTATAAACGACAATTATTCTTCTCTAAAAATAGCTTAATCTTCTAAGGTTTCAACGAGAAACAATTGAAATTGTTGTGAGAAACCTTTTAAGGATACATTTGTATAAAGAAAATCGGAATACATTATCTAGATTTTTAGATCAAATTCTTAAACCTAAATTTTTAATTCCTTATATTCTAATGATAGCTGTGAAAATTAAAACAAAGATTTTCTTTGATTTTACAGGATAATTTCAAAAATTCTTTTTTTTTCACTGTAAATTTATATAAGCAACAAATTTTTTTATAAAAATATATTTAATCGCTGTAAAAATGAAAACAATTGAAATTGTTATAAGAAATCGTTTTAAGATGTTTTTATAAAAATATAGAGAAAATCCAAATACATTGCTTAAATTTGGAACTTTCTCTTTAAATTCTACAATATCATTGTCGTTTATGTAAATTTATAACTATAGAAACTATAGAAAAAAATTGAGTTAAAATATAACAGCCTAACTCAGCAAAATTATGCATAACCATTATAGTGTGATTCCAATGACCGTCAAACGCGACAGTGCTAAACATCTGAAATCTATTTACACCCATCCTATAGGATTTCTGGAATTTCGTACATTAGCAGCCTTTCGTGACTTGCTGATTGTTTTAATTCTAACTAACTAATTCTAGAAAATTCTGGATTGTCTTTAGTTCAAATTAAGTTTTACGCAAGAAAGGAAAGCGAATAATTGAATGCTATAGATATCAAGTGTTTATAATTGTACTAAAAGTATTAAAAGCCAATACTTAAGCAATAACTATTACTATAAATAGTTTATTAAAATATTTTTTCATAATTTTTGTCGAAATAGGGAAAAATTCTAGACCACAGCAAACTGATATCATTGGAAAGAACATTTTTTGTGGTTATGGATGGTTTAAAAATTAATATTTATATAATAAAGCTTTCAAAAATTATGGTCGAACAGCAAAAAATTTCGGCTAAATTTAAATTAATTAAAATTATATTTAAGAATTTAAATAAATTTATATAAAGATTCGAAACTCTAAATCCAGTTGTCTGCTTTTTAGAACGCCAATACACTTACATACACATATATATAATATATATGCATTTTCTCTTATTATTGATAAAGATTGGTTTTTTATAGATTTAGAATTATTCTCCGACAATTATTTCAATGTAACTCTTAACAAATCTATAATGAAGCTTTATTGCTCTCTGCACAACAGATATAGATAAACTATAAAATTGGATTATCAATCAGTAGTTGATGTGTTTCACTAGCATTGATTTCAAAATTAATGCAGCATATCCAAAGTTGTGAGGAGAAAAAAACTAAAATTTCCAAAATAAGTAAGCAAAAAAAAGTTTATGATAACTAAGCCAAAAATTTTTACAAGTTGATATCATATTAAATATATCAAATGACTTTCAATTTCATTTCGTAATATAATTATCTGTATTTGCAATCAATTGTTCAACTAACTTTTGATACAGAAATATCCAGTTTATAAGAAATGTTCAGCCCAAAGCAGTTGGAAGTTTCTGATATCAATTAAGGCTATCCTCATCGATTTAAAAAAACTTCAAAAATTATTCTATTTAAAACACGAAACATCTAGAATGCGCAATGAGCATTTTTATGCAAAAATATTGAGAAAACGTCAACTCAGAATTTAAAGGCATCAGCTAACGATAATCTAAATCTATCATAGTAAATTGAAGTGCTTGCTGATTTTTATAAGTGGTCCTCCGTGTCCTCTACTGGAACTACTGTATCCTTTATGTCGAGGTTTATCTCTCGTCCTTAAAACCATGAAATTTGGCGCTCAAGTAGTCGTAATGGTGACTCATTGAACATTGAAGTCCGAATTATAAAATTTGACTAAAAAATCCATAGTTTGTGTTGTTTTAAAGGGCTTTTCTAACAAATGTGGGGCATTATCGTTTCTAAGGTTTATAGACGAAATGTTAGAACATCATTGACAAAAAAAGGTAATTATCGTTGTAAAGAACTTTGTTTTGCGCTTTTAATTTAATATACCTAAATGCGAAAAATTTCTCAAAAACAGTCAAATTCTTCAAAAAAAATTTAAGAATTAAAACTAAAGTGTTTGTATCCGTCCTTTCAATTTTGTTGCATTTTCGAATTTTTTAAAAACCATTCCTCCTTTTTAATAAGAAAGATCCAAATATCTTCTTTTTTATCACAGTTTTAATTTATGTTGTACAAAATAAACAACGAGAAAGCACTGCAACGTTAAATTGCCCGACCTGGAGATTTCGACAAATTTCTACGTTTCAGAACTCCACGAGTCCAAAAAAGGCATTTTTTGAATTATGAGTCGATTTTCTGTTAATTCAAAAACTTAAAACCTCTTTGGGCTAGATGTTGATATTTGGAATACGGACTATGCACAGAATTTATAGATTTTTGTCAAATTTTGAGCGAAATTCGTTAAGATGAATTTTGGCTGGCTAAATAAAAGTTAAGACGATAAGTAAAAAAATAATAAAAAATAAGTGAAATTTGGCGCGTTGTACCTACAATATCCAAAATGTAGATGCATATCAAATTCAAGACCAAGTTTTTAAAGTTTGATCGTCTGCAGGTCTATACTTTTGCATGAATATAAAATGGAAAAGACACAAAAAATTTAAAGACGGATATATGAAATTTGTTATTCGATATTTTGATTAAAACTGTAATTCTATATTAAATGTTTTCTTCAATAGATTTTAAAAAAGCGTCTAAATTACTTATTCTGCTTTGAGGTAGTTTCGTATCTGTAGTTTGTTTATGACATATGGTTAATATTACAAATACTGCTTTTCTTTTCTAACTGTAAAAACAATCAACTTTTAAGAGCGGCCCTCTGAAAATAAAAATCTAAGCACTAAGGGCGATTCACATTTTTATGCAGGAGTGGGAGAAAATTTTAGAATAGTGAACACAGAATATGCGAAATAGTTTACGAGAGATCAGTTCTAATGGTTAATTATTTAGTTTACCAATGAGCTCAAAAATTTATTTGCTGATTCACTGTAAAAAAGAAAATTCGCTGGGAGAAATTATCCTCATTCCTTAATTGGGTAAGGATCCGAACTATCTAATCAAAAATCACGAAAATTGCTTTTATAGAATTCACCTTTTAAGGGTATCGTTTGAAATTTTCTAATATGATTACCATTCTCTCTTTCTGTCCCTTTTTAGAGCATCTTCGTTTTCAAGCATTTGTTTTGATTTTCATCGCGTGCAGTTCAGCAGAAAATTATTTTTTAAATTCGTTTTCATGTCCTTTATTTTATGCTATTGTGTTTCCATTTTGCTGATATTCATCGGTGTTTGTTTTACTAGTTTGTAATAACAAAAAAAAATTACAATGGGCCCAATTTCTAAATTAAACTGCAAAGTACAAATTTAAAATTTTCTTTAAAAATATATTTTACTCACTTTGGTTACGTTTAGATAAAATTACAAAAATTCTAATTAATTTTAGATAAAATTTCAAATATTATAATTAATTTGAGATAAAACTTTAAAATATTATAAATTATGTCATACAAATGCTGAAAATAAAAGTGCTATGCAAATGCACCGATTTAAAATTTTCTTAAAAATATTTTGCTCCCATATGGCGACTTTTATCTAAAATTTCAAATATTCTAAATTCTGGTATGCATATGAAGTAATTAATTTCATATGTCACATTCCATAAATCCATAATGTTACTTGTTATTTAAAGATAATTTTAAAGGAAGTCTTCGGAATGATTTCTACCTACTTCTAGTATGATCACCACGCTTCGGGGTTCAAAAAAATCGCAAGACGTTTATCCGTTGAAATCTCTAGAAGATGCAGGAAATGACAACAGTTAGGACGCACTATTGCGAAGCTCCAATTCAGCTAACACAACAGGAAACAGCTCCCAAACACATAAGTCTCTAATACTTCAGAGAGATAACAGCTTCTGCGCATTTTACTATTACTTCAGTCTTCACTTCTCTCTAATCATCATGATCAGTCGAGGATGGGGTATTTATACCTGGCTTGGTGAGGAAATTTAGGGCTTTCTCCAAGGTTCTGGAAGATTCTAGGCTATCTTGGTTAATAATGTTCCTAGAACTTAGACACTTCCGGAAAATTCCTTCACTTATCTTTTACCAAATCTCGCCAAATTGCCAAGGTGCTAGCCGAAAGGTTACGAAGTTGCCAAATAACTGGAAATGCTGTTTTTACGTAAAATACGTCTAAAGTGCTCAATTTTCTCCCCAGAATCAAAGTATTTCAGATCTGCCTTTCAAGATGAATACAAATATTTAGAGAAATATTTACAAAGTTAGTAATATTATATATTTTATTTATATAAGGTTCTGAGAGCATATAGAAATCCTACAGCGCATGCGCTTCTTTCAACAAGTTTTTGTCTCTGCACATATGCTCTTCATAGAGTCATTGAATCTCTGAAGAAATAATATTTATTCAGTGGTTCTGCACTATCTACCAATAAGTATTTGAGCGTCTATAAAAATGACGATATCTATATAGTCACGCCTTCTCTACTTAAATATAGAGTAGGAAACAACATTGGCATTAGTCACATACAAGATGCCCCTAGATTCACAGTTTCCTGGCTTCGAGAAAGACGTAATTGTTGGATATTATGTAAAGGGCCAATCCTTAAGACACATATTTAGTAAACAATACATCCCAAAATCGGCAGTGGTATTAGTAATTAAGTAGTCGAAGGTGAGTAGTAATTTTCGGAATGCGTTTCCTCCCCCTCTCCAGGTAGACCCATGAAACAGAGACTGAGATTGATATGTGCTGCTTGAAGAAATTCGGAAGAATCTCACCAAAATGATGGCCCACATACTTCAGGAGTTTCTACAACCTCCTGGACTGTTGTTTGGATAAATGCCATCTTCAAAGAAGCCCATTTAGTTGATTCTATGGCCGCACTGTCGCCCATAATCCTTCAATTACAAAATCCAAACGCGCTACTCGGTTGAGGTGGTAAATGGCAGATTGAAATTGAACTGTGCAAGAATAGAAGCAGGTTATCTGAAGGGACTAATCAAGGTTTTATCTCTGCTGGTCGGATGGAAAAGCCTGCGTTTAGTATAGAAACTTTACATTTTTTATATAAACCCGGTCTTTTTATCCAATTTAAATTCTTTGCTACAATACATTTCTTTTGCAAGAATGCATTGTACACGTAATAAAGTTTTACAGAGGTGGGATTAAGGTCTGGTGATGTTTCTTGTGGTATAAACAGAGACCTTTGATTGCAACTCATGAAAAGCTCAACGCTTAATCTTACTCCACTATTCTGAACAACAAAGGCCTTTCTCCGTTTAAGTAATTTTACGGGTTGGATCACTGTTATTTCAAGAATGGCTCCGCCAATAAATGACTTGACCAATAGAAAAGCTCTAGGAAGAGTTGCATCGCCGAATTAAGGAGTACAGCAACCATCCAAAATAGATGAAACAACAGATCATATCCAAGCCGAGTAAAAGGATGTGGTGAAAGCTTCATAAGTCAGATAACATCTAAGATACACAGGCAATTGTTTTTGTATTGTGGTCATGTTACTCGGCTGCTAACCCTAAGATTGCGAGTTTGGTCCTTGAGTAATCTGTATCAACCATAAGGAAACACCACTTTCCACCATCGAAACACTTGTGAAAAACAGGTCGCGGTAGTTTAAAACTGTAATTGCCTTAGCTGAAGGCTCTACCAACTGTTGAATATGAATAATAAGTGAGTTTATCTATTTATTTATCACTTGTGTGCAATTACTTATTGGTAGATAGTGTATATGCAAAGACATGAAAGATGAAAAAGAATTTCATCATGATAATACACAACCCGATTAATATTTTACTTACTATATGATTGTCTTCTAGAGAGCAATCGCACTTTAACTTTCACTCTCTCTCTCTCGCATAAGATACAGTCTAAGAAGGTATTAAAATAATTGTCTTGGTGAATAAAGATTATCAGTAACTATTATGAAGTGATGTGAATTTAAACCATTTAGCTGGTCACCAAAGACTATTAATGTGTGATAAGGAATTTAAAAATTTAGCAGCTAACGGTTTATTTAGAAATTTTGTTGCACGCTAACAAGTGTCTCAGTTATTAATACACTCGTTGTGGTCCATAGGATTGACACCTTTAATTTAGTTTGTTCTATTTAGTGTGTTCTCATACTTAAAAACGGACAAATGAATAAATAGTTATTAAAAGCGCACGTTATAAATAGTTGTTAAATGAATAAATAGTTAATAAAGGATGAATAATAGTTACTTTAAGGAGTTTTACATGGAGAGATCCATGAAAATTTGGGGTGACATTTGTTTAAGATTACAATTTAATTTTTGCTTACTTCTTATACCGGAATTTTCAAATCAATCCTATGAATAATCATAAATGTATTCGCTATTTGTGTTGTTTCAGCTTATGAAGAAATGAAATATCTTGTCATTCTGGCATTTTTTCCATGTAGAAGCGGAAGCAAATAACGTCATGATGATTATGCAAAACATTATTTTCAAAAAAGAGAATCACATCAACAACTATTTCTTATAACTATTTAACAGAGCTGTTTTTAACCTACGTTTGAACGAAAATAAATTCACTAAATGTGCAACCATATTCTCCAGAAGGTAAAAAAAAAATTAATTTCATTGCGCATTTATATAAATTGTAGGAATTCTTGTCCAGCAAAGACTAAAAACAGTTTAAAATTGGAATAAAAATAGATTTTTACTATTGTTTTCAATATAAAAAATTTATCATAAAAATTAATTAACTAACATAAGTAAAACAAAAAAATATTTCCACATTTTCCAGAATTCATTGAGAAAAAATGAGCTTTAAACAAAAAATAGTTAGCCACATTTGGTAACAAAATGCTCACCAATTTTATTTATAGCATTAGTCTAACAATGTAAAAGAACTTTAATGAACTGTAGCTTTAAACTTAAACAATGAATATATAATATTCTAATTGGTTAGAAAAATTTGTAAATTGACGTCATCCGTCCAACTGGAGGAGACTGGAGGCTCTGCACATTACATGTAATATACCTCGATTATTAGAACGGTGAAGGTGACAGGCACTTAATTATTCACGCTCATTTCAATTGTCAGGAGTTTTTATCT
Organism: Argiope argentata; assembly: GCA_026289955.1. Taxonomy (NCBI): domain Eukaryota; kingdom Metazoa; phylum Arthropoda; class Arachnida; order Araneae; family Araneidae; genus Argiope; species Argiope argentata. Next base: position 6,534,704 of record JAOUZG010002851.1, on the reverse strand, counting down.
ATATAAATAAAAATGAATCACCAAATGAGTTGCTGAGAGCAAAATTCGAGAACAATTCGGCTAATTTTTTTGAAAAATATTTTCGTTAAAACATGAGGAATGTGTTTATAGAGAGAAAAAGAAACTGAAAAATGAGTAAGAAAGTAGTAAAAACGAAACTTTTCTGACTTTCCCGCCAAAAGTCTTCTCCCACCACCAATGAGTGAGACTTAAGTTTGCTTTTTTTCCGCATGCTAATCAGATTAGGTTTAACATGTTTTCGATCGATTATTTCAAACGGTTCTGTTTATTTTCTTAATGTTTGAAGCATTTAAAACTAAACATTGTTAATGAATCGCTTTTTCGGATTTATTCTGAAGAACATTTGAATTAAAATAATAAAAAATAAAAAAAATTTAACATTTTAATCTGTATTGTGTGACCCCAACTAGCGTAGAAAATTAACGCATTTGCGTTGCCGAAATTGGCGTTGAAAATTTAAGCATGCGCAGTGCGTTGCAATTGTTGATAACTTTGTTTTCGTTTTAATTAAAAGTTTAAAAATTATGTGTATAATACTGTTATAGCTATCTCAGTCTCGATCGATAAAATAGACTTGACTTGATTTTAAAGGAATGAGGACTTGATTTGTGGTTTTGCTTTATTTCAAGTACGCACAGTAAATTAATTGTTTTCAGATTAGCTGTGTGCTTTTCCATGCGTGCGAAGTCGAGGGTAAAAGCTAGTATGAAATAAAAATCTCCGAAGGCGGACCTTATGGCTGTAGTTGGGAGACTCATTCAAGTGTGTGTGTGTGTGTGTGTGTGTGTGTGTGTGTGTGTGTGTGTGTGTGTGTGTGTGTGTGTGTGTGTGTGTGTGTGTGTGTGTGTGTGTGTGTGTGTGTGTGTGTGTGTGTGTGTGTAGAAGTACCTTATGTGGAAAGTTATGTTTGGGGAAAGGCAGGCGATTAAATCTATTGCGTTTACATATAAAATGGAAAGCTACGAAATTTTATTAGTAGACTTATCCTTCGTTTTCCCTGATTATTTTAAATACATAAATGAGATGGGGAAAGAAATCATAACTTAAAGTAGATAGATAAATATTATAGACCAAATATTATAAGGCCAAAATACAATTCTATGTGGCATAAATCAAAGGATTAGAGTTAACTGAAAAAATATTTGATTGTGAAAAGTTCTTCTTAGTGTATGTGTTTCGATGGAATTTTCTTTGTTATAAACATTTCCTACGTATTGAATACTTAACATTTACAAAGCATGTATATCACTAATAAATCATTTTAATGATGTGAACTTAAAATGATTTTCAAACAATGAATTTATTAAATAAAGAAGACTGGTAAATACCATTCAATTTTTTTATCCTGCATTCTCTTATCTGTTGTAGAAAAAAAGGAGAGGGGGAATTTTGAAACTTCTGGTATGTTACCATGGTAGAATCTCTGACTCTGGTCAATACTATAATTTAGAGATTAAAATTCACGGCATCAAAGTAGCCTAAGCAACTTAAATAATATTTAAAAAAGAAATTTGATTTGTTTTCAATATATGGAGGTAATTGCCCTTTCTCTAGGATACTAAGTAAATATTTGTCTATGTCTGGGCTTCAGCTGAAGGAAAATTTGCGTCAACTAACACTACAGCTACAAAAAAATTCATTGCTAAATCAAATAAGTTATATCTCAAATTCATAAACGATAACGAATGCCAGCACAGACTGAGGACTGAATATTAATCTATTTAATCTAATGCATGCTCTGCAACCATAAATGGATAAAAAAAGAATTGTGAACAATCAATTGAGTCAATATGGCTGGTGGAAAAATTTCCATCAAAAGACCCGACTATACCGAAAATTCTTATTCTTGTATATGAACATAAAGTACGTCATATATGTCATTGTGAATCAAATATCGGGAAAACGAATCTAGACTAAGGTATCGTCTTTATTGTCTAATTACTGTAAAAAATTTCCATACCCTTCTGTTTCTAGTGTAATTTGATATATTTCTTATATAGCAAATCAATATTTTAAGAAAAGCCATTAAACAAAACACGATAAAACTGTATAGCAATTAAAGTATTTTTCATTGATTGACAGAGAAAAAAATAATTTAATTCCATTAATTCAAACTCTTTATTTGTAAAGAATTTTTCTCGATTGTTTTATGATTCCAAAAAAATTTGTGTTCATTTTTCTTTTAATAATAACCAAAACTCCTGGAATGAATTATGGGTTCATGCATTTCCAATTATAGCCCTCTCGGGTCAGATAACATCCATGATGGAATTCGAATAGTTTAGATGCAGACATAGAGGAACTGTCCAGCCTACATTCGATTCCTCTGAAATGCTGACCGCTGGTCAGTGTTTCAGTCGTGAATCATGCATTTAAATTACTATACCCAGTTGACCGGGTTTCTGTGATTAGGTATGCACTGGACTCCGGCATGGAGTCTATGGACGAGGGCGGGGCTTGTGGTACGCATCTATAATACACGCATACTATATGCAGTACCGGGAGATGTAACCCCCTCTACGAACGCCAATGCATGAGAGGAGGTAGGAATAGAGGGGGGAGTGAGATGAAGAGCATATAGATCGATAAATGGCCTATCTGGCGTGTAGTTGCGTGGGTTCATCATCTGAGGGTGATGTTCGGAGATTAAATTCGAGACTAGGATCTCAAAGCGGAATTATTTCTCGTGACCACCATGGCAGCTGGGAGTCTCGATTTGAATAGAATAGTTTGTGAAAGGGTCCTCAATCTCTCGAAGTGGTTTTCGAACGAACTACTCATTTCACCGACAAGCATTTAAATCATTATTTTTTATTCATTAAACTTGCCTTTTACAAAATTTTTATTGTTAAAAGTAATCTATTATTAGTAAGAAGAAAGGACTTTTCTGCTAAAAAAAGTAATTTTATAGCAAGTATTGATGCCATTTATTTTTCTGTCAAATTTACTGCCTGACGTCTGGGCGTTTTGCCTAGAATGTGGGAAATAAAGCAAACAAGTAATATTTAAAAAGATTTTAATCAATTCCTACTTAGGTAAAGAAACCAAAATTTCATTTTATTTACTTTTTTAAAAAATAACTACAATGAATATAAATAATTTAACAAAAAATGACTGATTTTCGCAAGAATTGAACTCGCGTTCTTCGTCTTCACGTGAAAAATAAGGAAATCCGCATTTTACCGATGGAGTTACTGCTTCTCGATTTCAATTTTCTTTACAAACTGCTAAAACTCTATTTAAAGTATTGAAAATTAATTACTTTGAATGAATTAATTAATATTTGAAAAAAAAGTTGTATTAACATCGAGTGTCATATGCTACAAGTTTTTAAAAATGGTATTTGAACTTGAGTGGACGATTAAAAAGTATTTTATTGACGATTGAAAATTTGAACAAAATATATAAATATAGGAAGAGTGTCAACTAATGGTAAGAATTGAAAAAGAAATGATAATTGCACCAAGCCTCGATAATGCAAGAAATTCCTTTATGAATGAATTTTCATTTTATTTATGTTGGCTCCTTATTAGCCATTCCGTTCTTTGAAATATAATTTTCAATTTAATTAAGAAAAGAATGAGTAAAGTGTTTTAGATATTTAGGTCCGAGTAAATGAGAATTTTTTTTAGAAAATTAAATATAAATACAAAATAAATCAGCTTAAAGAGGAACATTATTTAATTCTATTTAAAATTAACGATTAAGATTAAAATGACAACAGATTAAATTTATTGTTCCACCTTAGAACTATTTTTTTATTATTTATACGGAAGAATCATTTCATTTTAATTATTTATTTGAAAATATTTAGATGCCCTATCAGTATTCTCGAGTCTCCTTTATTTAAATATAAGCTCTTTTCTGATTGAAACTGAATTCTTTCACTGTCTACATACGATGTTCTGAAATAAAAATTCTAAACATTCTTATGTAAATTCTAAAATTAATGCAATTAATTTCTACGCATTAATCTGCAAATGTAAATATTCAAGCATTATTTAATTATTATGTTCATTTAATGAACACAGCAATGAAAATGTCTGACATTCCTTAATAATGCCACGCATTTACAAGCACAGTAAAATAGTGAAGTCATGGCAAAACATCATTCAGATAAAAATTTGGACATCAAAACAGTAATGTGGACTTCTACTATAAATTCGACGCCAAGTCTTAAACAATGCGACACAAATATGCTTTGAACAAACAATACCTAATCCAACCGGTGGTTGTATATTAAAATGAGCTACAGGCACAATACAAGATAACTTTTCATCTTCTTTCTGGAAGAAACCACGAATACAAGAAGAAGCGAATACAAAAGCAGCACTTGCAATAATTAGAGGGACGTGTCCAAAAAACAATAAATAAAACGTCCAGAGAGAGCTTGTTGGAGATAAACATTCCAGAAAAAGATTTCGCTCTACTACTGGCTTATGCCCAACTCAATTATTCACAGCAGAATACTCTCTCAGATTTTTTAACCCCCATGACAGGGTATCGAATGTCTTAGAATAAACAATGGTAATCTAATTTGTATGGAGCTATTTTCAAGATAGCTAACATTCTGAATTCTTCATTTATGTCACCTAGATCGTCAGGATTGGGAGTTATTCACTAATCAACATTCTTTAATTCAGCTGTCATTGTTAAAGAGTGCCCCAAAATTAAGGCACGATTATAATTTACCGTAATTCGTGAGGTAAAGTATTGGCTACCCTATTAAGAAAACCTTTTGACCGGCGATAGTGTAGGTTACTAAAAATGAGGAATTACAAGATAAAAAACGTATTAACGAAAGATTTGAATTTTTTTAAAAACACAGAATTTTCCCTATAAATTGTTATAATTTTTCTGAATCATAAAGTACGCAGAATAGGGTTGTGTATGAAATAACTAATTGAGCAAATAACCTCCACGGTTTTGCTGGCACTTGCGTGCTTTTTTGTCAAAATTTTCCATGAACATTTTGCATAAATGTAGCTTAATTTCCTTGATGCAGCGTTGAATTACCTCCTTCAATACACGCATGGGTGTGGGCTTGTTGTATTGGACTTTTGACTTGAAATAACTCCATAAAAAGAAGTCCTATGGTGTTAAATCCCATGGTCTAGGGGAACAGTTCTCAAATTTTCGAATATGGCCGCCAGATTTGCATTATTTTTGAAATATTGTTCAACAATAAGAACATATTGTTCTCCACTTTTACTAACCCTTGCCTATCAGCTATCAAATGGTTTTCTTAACAGGATAGCCAACTCTTAAATGCACAACAGGCGGCAAATACAAATCTTGCTTAAATTTTGGGACACCCTTTATAGCTGTAAAACTATATTTTGGGTGAGGAGAATTACTGCTTGGGGAAGCAATATTGCAAATTCATAACAGTATGTGCTTACGTACTCTTAAACCGATTCAATTAAAATAATTTATTATTTTGAAATTACAAAATAATATTTAAATTAGATCAAAGTCAGTGGAAGTGTTCGCTCCTCGATTTTCTCTTATGTTGAAATAATCTGGCGGGAATTGTGTATCATGTTATGATGAAATGAAGTATTAATTTTGGATATATTTTTCTTTTTTTTCAATTTTCATCAAAATTTGTACAAGTATACTATTTTGTATATTGCACAATGTGCATATAATTATACAATGCAAGAATATGTTTCAAATTTCATTTGTCCAAGAATTGGAATTTTTGAACTACCCCTTTCACATGTTTGCAAACGAATGGACTGATAAATCGTGTGTTATTTAAATGATTATATTCAAAATGTGAAAGAGGTCTGTAATTTTAATAAATCTAGATACACATGAATATAGACGGTTGGAAAGATGAAATTTCTGCTTTCAGAATGTTACATATAAGTCAACAATTTCATTAAAAAAGGAAATGTGCTATTTTTTATAGTTATTGCTCGTTGCTTGACTTACTTATCGTGTCACAGATATACCGACAGTCATGATTGAAATGAAAGTTATGACACAAGTATAGTACTGATGACACCAAAAAATATTAAAGCACTGAAGGAGGTAGAGTTAAAAATTGTCTAATTTATGCCAACCATTTGAAAGTTTTTAAATATTTGGTTTGCTTTTGTCATAACAAACATAACATTCCATAGAATGAAAATTTGGAAGAATATTGAGAACTTTACGGAGATTTTCTTATGCGGTAGCTTGCTCCTCATTTAACCTTTTTGACCTTCCCGGTGGCATTTGCCTCTGCGTTATTTTAAATTCTTAATTTTAATTTTTTTTCAAACCTGATGGTGACATTTGCCACGACTTCCTGGTTCCCTTATCCGTGGTGAAAATGAGATGGAATTAAATATGGATGCTCTCTTGGTGACCCTTATCACTAATTTCCATTATTTTTTTAATGCCATCTCTTAATATATGGGGGCTGAAAGGGTTAAAGGGATGATAGGTGTACATGGAGACGAAGAAGAAGGTCAGAGATTGACCGCTTTGTGACTGAGGGCCAACCTTCTCCAAGGGAATGTCAGCTTGATGAATCGGAGATTCTTATGGGCAGGTTATGCTACAGACAGCAGTTGACCACAATAAATACTGTCAATGGCGCTTTGTTCAGTGGTGGCGAAATATTCAATTGCACACAAGAATTATAAGTCATGATCGCAGTAATGTGTTTTTTCTAGAACTCAGAAGGACCATGGTGTCGTGATGGTAAGGTCTTGGCTTTGGAGCCGGAGGGAATTCCACAGGGGAACCGTTGTGCGATTGGGTCTGATGCACATTAAATCAGTTGAGGCGAAACGTTCTCCAGATAGTGTGGAAGTTTGGAAAGAGGGTGCTTAGATGTTGTCCTCGCCATCTCATTGCAGTTCAAAATTCCGAAATAGCTCTAGTGTTGCTTATAACTGGGTGTTAATATAACTAACTACACTCTTGAATTCAGAAAGGCTTGAAATGCGACGGTTCATCTAGATCATTAAGTCATTTTTGTTTAAATGGTTTACTTTTTCTTTGTACGTTTCATATTTGAACCTTCTTTTAATTAGGTTCAAATATGACTGAAATTGACCGAACAAAGAGAGTTTTACAGGAATCATTTGCGAGACTCTAAAGATAAAAATCTGGACACGCATGACATTCATGTCTCTTACTTAAGTTTAAATTTTTTTTATCTGGATGGAGGAGGGGTTGACTCCTTTATTTCGAAATATCCTAAAAGATTTTGAAGAAATTTTCTCCATTTTTTTTCTTTTTGCAATTCACATCATGTGCATAGCTACACTGGTATACAAAATTAAGAGATGGAAGACATTTTCACACATTTCTCGGAAAATATAGCATAAAACCTGCACAGTTGGTTGTCATATAATGGCACTATGGCGTTGACGTCACTGAGATGAGTTTAAATATTTTAGTTGGCGTTGTTAAGCCAGAAGGAGATATAAAAGTCTGCAGCCAGCTGCTCAACTCATTCCACTCTACAACACAGTAGTGATTTGTGATGTGTTTCTTGAATAATCGTGTTGTTCTTTGCTGATTTCTCGGTGAAATAGGTGAATATCATCGTTTAGACGAAAATATGAGGTGGGGAATTATCGGTAGACCTGAGGCAGGGCAGTCCCAAGCTCAGGTTTCTAGGAAATTGGATGCAACTCCAAACGTTGTTTCTAATTTGTGGAGTCCGTTTAAAAACAGTGGTTACGGTGTCCAAAAGATAAGGACAAGGTTGTTCGAGAGCAACAACGGCTAATGAAAAGCAATATTTGTTACTTATAGCCAACGCCAGAGGTCTGCAGCGACACAACTGTCTACGGACCTCTCTGCTGCCACAGGAACAATAGTTTCAAGGAAGACAGTTGGCAGGAGGCCTGGTGATTGAGGGTTGTATGCCAGGATGCCCACCATTTGCATTCCACTAACTCCTTTTGACAAAAGAGCGTGTACAATGGTGCAGACAGCACCAACACTGGACACAACTCCAATGGGCTAATGTTCTCTTCACAGATGAGTTCATATTCAGATTACAACCTGATTCTCGAAGAATATTCCTATGGAGGGAGCCTGGAGCCCGATACCATCCCAGTAACATCATGGAAATGGAACATTATGTTGGTGGAGGACTGAGGATTTGGGCAGGGATTATGCAATATACCCGCTCATCACTCCATGTGCTTGATACTGATTCCTTGAATGTCCAGAGGTACAAGCAGAAGATCCTACAATCCTATGTGCGTCTTTTCAGGGGTGCTGTTGGCCCTGAATTCATTTTTAGGGACGACATTCCCAACCACATAGGGTTATCCTGGTAGGGGAGTGTCTGGAAAGCGAAGATTCATTGAATGGATTAACCAACCAAATCTCCTGACCTTAACCCCTTTGAATATAATTGGTATGGTCTTGGAAGGGCTATCACAATACACCAAGAATCAGAACCGCCCCACCCAGAATTCTTCAGAAGTTAAAAACTGCTCTAATGGAAGAGTGGGAGGGTCTTCCACAAGCTTTCCTTAACTTTCTTATTAACAGCATACATTGTGAATGTTGTTTATCTGTCAGAGGTGACAACACACCATACTAGAAGGGATCACATACCACACAAGCCTCAATTTCATTGCCATTTTCCATCATGAAGTTCAGTCCACAATGGACTGTTGGCAATAAATCTTTCCAATGAATGGCAAGAGTTATTACCAACTAATGGCACATTAATTTTTGCTTTGCACACATTATTGTCATATTATAATTTATATTCATACCAAATGTCATTTATTTTTATCCAGCATTTCTCGAGATATTTGGGAAAAGGCCTTCCCTCTTTTAATTTTGCCCACCAGTGTATATTGTAGGCTAATATATTGTTCGTGTAATATATTGTTAATATACTGATATTGTAGGTTTAAAAGTTTTCCATTTGATCAAATTCATATGTAAAAAAATATTTATTTGTGTTAGGATTTTTTTTTATTTTCATCGGTATACTTATTAGCATTTCAACTCTTTAAAATATCCATTTATATTTGCATTAACCAGTTAAATGTCTCTACCTCTTCGGAATGTGTATATCAAAACTGTTGTATCTAAACTGCCTAATTGTGCGTGCCTAATTGCAAAGATTAGAAACACTCGTTAAATAGAGAGCATATGTAATATGAAATTACGTTGTATTGAAATTGCTTTTATTTTTTTGTTTAAATTATCACATTTATTTATTTACTTAAATTGACATTCATTTTTTGCATATGAATGAAAGGAAATATTTAAAAATGGATGATTAATGCAACACAGCGAAACATTTAAATAAAAGAATTCTTATTATACGCAGGGATTTTTATTTGATAATAATTATTAATAATCTTTTATTTATTCCTTTGATTTCAACTTGACCTCAATATATTTTAAACATCTTGAAATTTAAGAATATGCTTGAATTGTTACTAAATTTGCAATTCAAACTGCTTCTGGCCAATAGACACGCCATAACGCAGAATTTTATATTTTTTCCATGTCGAGAGTTCTCGTCAAAGGTATTTAACTGGTTAATGTACAATTATTTATTAAACAGAAATCCATATTCGAAAATAGGAAAAGATGCTCTTTCACTTCAAAAAGTTAAAAAAGAACTTTAATATAGAGCAAACACAAATAAGAATGTTCGAAAACGTTCTGTTTTAAAAGAAAAATTTGCTTTACAACATAACAGAATTTTTATGCCTAAGTGACTGATGAACCTACATATATATTAAATTATTGCTCATCCTGTCAGGAAAGTGCGCTGAAAAAAAGGATAACAGTTATTACTCTTGATCAGCAAAATTGTCATAACACAAAATGTTACACTTTTTTCTTGGTGAGTGTACTCGTCAAGGACAGTTAATTGGTTAATGCATAATTATTTACTTAACAGAAATCCAAATTTGAAAATCTGGAAAGAGTCTCTCTGATGATAAAAGTTGGTAAAGGATTTTCAGCCAGAACGAACACAAATCAGAACTTTCAAAAAAGTTCTGCTTTTAAAGGACAAGATTTGTATTACTACATAACAGAATCTCCATGCCTAAGTGACTGATTAACCTACACATACATCAAATAATTCCTCATCCCTGTCAGGAAAGTGCGCCGAAAAAAGTGCACCAGATACTCTTTCCAAGGTCTGGTGCGCACTGCAGCTACGGTGCTTCAATTGGCCGCTTTTACCCGAACGGACCTATTTCAACCTATAACCCTCATGATTTGAAAAATTAATAGCCACATTCGGTAATTTGTTTTCTTGTACCTTCGCCTACCCTACAGAGTTCCACCAGTAGTTATGGAAACACATTTGCGTTCAACCGACCATGCGACAGGGAGTCCCTGTCTTCTGCAAGTGGTGGTACTGCCTCGTGAATAAGTTAGAACCCCATTTTGCCTTTTGTTTTACTGCAGGCCACTTATTTCTCTATCTGATAAGCTAAAAGGGCTTCATTTTTTTATCATTTTTTATTTTTATTTTTTACATTACTGTTGAATTGCATTTTTCTAAAAACTACATAAGACTCCTATCCGATTTTTTTACACAGTCAGCCAGATGTGATGGCTTTTTTTTCTTTCAAGCCCCGAAGTAGGCCAATAGGGAAGTGATAGGACAGAATAACATTCGGTAGAAGTGTATTTCCTGATTTGATATTACGATTTGATTGGATTTCGGAATACCGATTCCATCAAGCAAATAATAAAAAAGAGAGAATTTTGGCGACAAGGCATTGCACTTCTAAGCCAAACAGAGTGAAAAAGGATTATGTTATTTTGCGTGGTAAGAGTATAAATAGCTGTAAAAAAACGGACAGGAGGTTTTAAATAAAAGATTACAAATATCAAGAGTGGGAATTTATACAAGAAATATCCATACTGTTTGAATTATATATAAGATAGCTGCTATATTTAAAATAATCCTTTTATTGATTTTATCTAACGTTTTTTTAAAGTTTCATATCAATAAAAAAAATAGGATACAGAATATAGTATTTACATCAGGCAACACAATTTTGGTGACAGAGCACTTTTCCATGTCCCAGGTCTTCAAACCAGAATGGATTGTTATTTAAGCTGTTGCTCAGATGGAAAGGTATGTCAGGATTTTCATTAAACGTATCTTCATTTCACCAATTGGATCTAAAATCTTATACCAATCTACAACATCATTCCGTAGAACTGCTTCTCGTATCAAAATAGCGGAATTTTCAAGCAATTGATTAGATATGAAATCCCATTTTTTACAGTCAAAGAAACGTTACAAATTTGGCATCACAGACAAAAAAAATCATTATTTTTAGTCGCTACAATTCGAATTATCCCATTCAAATATCCACAAATGTATAGACAGATAGGCTTTGAATAGATTGACTCTAAAATCTGATACACATCCATAATAACCCCCAGGGAGGCATCTCGTAATTGAGGATGACAGGCTTCCGGCATGGTGATTGCATCTCGCTACTCTGGAGGGTACACTAATAGTTGGAGGTAGGCTCCTCCAACCGATGACGGAACGTACTTCTTACGGGAAGGGCTGTACTGTGCCCCGTGATGTCCCTTACTAAATCCATAGTTCCCTCCAGAGTTGCTGTTGAGGCGGTCCAATTATTCAGCCCTAATGGTTTTAATCCGTTTGCCTTCGCGGCGGGTCAGAAATTCTATTGATAAATCTATATACTTAATTACCTCACAAATAGGAGTTATTTAAATAAGCAATTGAGGAATAAAGAACATATAAAAATGGGCAAATTGAGGGAATTCCTATTGACGAATTCCTTCCAAAATATAATACGATTCTAAAATTCAGACAGATTAAAAACATAAAAATGTAATGTATGTTGCTCGATATATTTTTTAAAGTATCGTGTTCACAGACTGTCTAGTAGAAGAATAAAATTCCAAAAATAACTTTTTTGAGCTTGGAGAGGGGGTGTTGTAATCAAAGAGATTCGCCAAAATCTCTTGATAGATTTTTTTATTATTTTTTAACGATTTATAACACATTTGATTATAATGCTTCATATAATAAAAAAATTATAACCTAAAACTAAACACAAAAACCCCAATAACCGACTATGAATCACGCAACTACTGGGTAATAAACAACTTTTTTATTAATTGAATGGCGCGAAAGGTGTTCCTGGCTAACGCCATTCAAAATAGCCAGCCCTTTGACAAATTTCTCAACCAGCCGACCGTCGCATTTGCTTTTAGTAATTAAATTTTCTTCTTCCCCAGCTGGTAGACGTGCACGTGTACGTCGTGCCTTCCACCGAATGGATTGAGCAAAGGAAACTCGCCAAGAGGGACATTGTTGATGAGGCCGTTTCGTCTGGTTTCGTCAGGTGAGCGTCATTCATCATGCATGCCTCTCTCTTTTTACTGCTGCCTTTTATTTATTACAAATGTAAATACCCGTTTTAGGTGCATTGGTTTACAAAGTTAATGACTGCGGGACTGGTTATCGAATGAAACATATATGTTCATAGTTACAAATCATGTTTGCTATAGTTAGAGGCCTTTATTTTTTATTACTTAAGTATAATAAAATTGCTAAATCTTCGACTCCATAAGCATTTTTGTTTTATAGGTATATTAGGGATAAACCTGATATTCTTAAATCATCTCTCATGCATGCCGCATTTACATGCAACTAATTTTTTCAACATCAAAGGAAGTGGAAAATGGAATGGATTTAAATTTTTATTTTCATTTTCATAATGAAATTAATTCAAAATATGTTTGAGGATTATCATATTATTATCCTAAATTGTTCTGAATGACGCTTATTATCTAATCCTAAAGAGCTCCAGAATTTTTGAAATGAAATCGCAGCCCCCCCCCCCAATTTCTTATCTAAGATGGCTTCATATCGTTTGTGATGTCCTTTCTAAAATTAGAAGAAAATTTTGGTTTCATGACATGTATTATTTGATTTTCAAGAATCTGTTATGCTTGCATCCATAAATATTACTTCCATTGCAGGGCTTACATCTGTCAAGAATTTTTTTGTTTTAAATATTTAAAATGATTTAATATCTTAATTCATTTAGAATTACTCTGATTTTTTTCTTTACCATAACAATTTTTAGGATTTTAGGAAATCTGATTGTATTAACTCTGTTTAAAGTAATTTCATATCATCAATAATAATACAGTTTCCATCTACAACTGGATTTAAAAAGATAATTATGTTGCATGTATTATTTCATCGTCAAGAATTTGTGATAATTTAATCTACTGATATTGCATTTTTCAAGAACATGTTGATCTAAAATAAGTGTGATGATGATCTCATATTAATATTCTAAATTATTTTGAATGTACGCTGATTCTTTTTTACCCTAACAATTTACAGGACTTTTGAAAGAGAATCGTAGTTATCCTAGTATTGTAGTTATCCATAAAATCCTAGTACTGATTTTAAGCTACAAACTTAATTTTGCTTTTATATTAATTTAAGATTAAAGTTTTAATTTCTGTTGTGTGCCTATGAGAACAAAAAGGGATTGGTAATTTTTCATTTGCGCTGTGAATGTGACGTGTACGTGTGCGTAGCGCGCTCAGGCCAGATCACTTGGTTTAGAGCTTGGCACATGTATACTTTGGAGTTTGTTAATGTGTACCTCGGAGTTTTTTCCATAACACGAAAATTAATTGAAAAATGATGTAGTTAAAACAAAAATTAGTTTCATTATAAAATACATAATGCAGATACTGATTTAATAATATTCAAATAATACAAAGATCAATTTAACTATGATATAATAATACAAGAATTAATAATAATACAATTTAATGTTGTTATAATACAATTATTAAATTAATTATGCTATAATGATATAATGATGAATTTTGTAATGCTATTATAATACAATAATCAATTTAACAATGTTATTTTAATACAATGATTCATTTAATAATGTTACAGTAATACAATGATTAATTTCTTAATAAAGTACACAATGCTGATATTAATTTACTTATGCTAAAATAATATAAGGATCAGTTTAACAATGCCATAATAATACAATTATTAGTAATAATACAAATTAATGGTGTTATAATACAATAATTAAACTAATTATACTATAATGATAAGCAGATTAATTTTTTAACGCTATAATAACGCAGTAATTAATATATACACATTATAATAACGTACTAATTAATTTAACAATGCCATTATAAGGATTAATTTAATAATTCTACCGTAATACGATGATAAATTTAGCAATTTTATATCCATAAAATCCTTAATTTAAAAATGCTGCATTAATATAATTATTAATTCAATGTTATTTAAAGACATTGATTAATTTAATAAGGCTATCAAAAAATACGATTCATTTAACAATGCTAGCATAATACAATGATTAATTTAATAATTCCATGATAATACAATGATTAATTTAATATTGTAGCATATTATAATGTAGGCATATATAGCATAATAGTAATCAAAATAATGTGTTATAATAATACAATGATTAATTTAATAATCTATAATAAAGCAATGATTGATTTAACAATGTAATATATAATATAATCACAGAATTTTTAAAATTCCAAAAGTAGGGTTCTTTTGGAAACATTTCTACGAAAACAGTTCCACCTCAAATGCATTTTGGATTTGGTTCGTTGCTACATAACTGCTTGCAAATAGAATCACACTTGACAATTGCTGTTACATTTCAAATTAATTTGGCACTTCAAAAGGATTGAAATTTCAAAATAAAGAATTTATTTTAATAACGTTATTAGAGCGGTGAACGCGGCGTCTTTGGGGGACGCGATCTGACATTTAAAAGCGCCAAACATGCGAGATGCCACCCTGGGGAGTGACGGGGACAGCGAGAATATTTTAATGCGAAACAAACCTCTCCAATTAGAATTTGAAAACATGCTTTCACGGTTTTACAAATGATTAATTTTGCTTCGGTCATTCTTCGTTTCCATTGGAACAATGGAATATAAATCCACAAGGAGATACGAAGCAAAGCGTTGGAATTTCAACTATATCTAAGGAAGTTTTCGACAGTTGATATTTTAGAATCGCATAATAAATTCAATAAATCCCTATTGTGTTCTTATATTTAATTTCGAGTGTATGAAATATAGAAATATTAAACAATTAAATCATGAAAAGATTAAGTTTTGAGATCTTAATAAACTTTCGTATTTAAACTTCCTAAAATGCAATAAAAACTTTTATCATGTCAGAACATGATGTTGTTTGGGGAATTAGGGTTTTGACTTCAACAATAATCCTTAGGCGAAAATTAAAAAAAATTATTATCTGCACGAGCATCTCAAAAAATCAGCTTTTAATAACACGTTGCCACTGCATTTACAAAAGTTCTGATTTAAAAAATTTAAGTCTATAAATACAGCAAATAAAACGTAGAAAAATGTCATTTTGAGCGCGTGATTATGTGAAATGAAATAAATAGGAAATGTGATATTTTTTTAACAATAAATGTTTCAATACTAAAGTGACTCATTCAATGAAACCATTAAAACGAATCAAAATATAATTTAAACCTCACGAGCACGTGGTGCTTGGCCGTTCAAAAAATGATGTTCTGACATGATACATTGAAATATGCCCAGCAGATTTCATTTTAATCTTTTTATTTAGTATATCTGCCTTGTGAAATGGAACAACAATTTGTTCACACAGAAATTTCTTATTTATATTAAATTTGAAACGAAAGCAAAAGAATGTGTTTGAAAATACTGCAATTCAAGATTACAAATAAAGCAGTTGATATACAGTTACATAAATTTTTTGACCAAGTCGGTTGACCGGAAAGGATGTAAAATGTCTACTCAATTCATCTTCGCTATGGTACGAACCCAGGCACAAAACACGCCAAATCACGTTAATACACCAGGAAATTGGTGGGAAATAGGAAGTATTCTCGTTGGTTTAGGTACTTTTCCTCCAGTCGGGCACAGGAGAAAAATCGCCAAACAATATAGAATTCCAGCAAATTTCTTTGGCGATTTTTTATTTCCCCAAGGCGAATGAAGAGTATGTAGTTTAAATACGGATTCATGTTGACTTCCAGCATAAACTTCTCAAAAATTTTCCTAAATATTTTATTATGTGAGAATGTGTTATTTTCTTTAAGGGGTTTTTTGAATAATTGAAGCCCACGTAATCTATAAAGCATAAATGGGAATATTCATCAACATCTTTAAATCGCATATATTTTTTTAACCTGCTCTTACCAGTATTGCATTTTTATCATTACGTATGAAAGCATATGCGTTTTTAAAAGGTTGACCTGTTTTAACCAGTACTGCTTTTTCAAACTTGTTTAAACTACTTAATGGCTTAAATTAATTAAGGCAAATAAAGACTTAAAAATAATAATGTTACCACATAATAATTTGAAATTTGAGATAGTAAATTTCATTATTTTATTTTATTTTTTAATCGTGTTAGAGCATGATGTTGTTTTGGGAATAAAGTTTTTGGCTTCAACAAAAATCCTTCGGGGAAAAATTGAAATTTTATTATCCGCACGAGCATCTCAAAAAATCAGCTTTTAATAACACGTTGCCATCCCATTTACAAAAGCTCTAATTAAAAAAATAATAAGTGAATGATTACAGAAAATAAAACCTAGAAAAATGTCATTTTGAGCACGTGATATTATGAAATGAAATAATAGGAAATGGGATATTTTTTGTAAACAATAAATGCAAAGTTTTTTTGGATCGTTTTCAATACTAAAGTGGCTCATTCAATGAATCCATTAGAATGAATAAAAATTTAATTAAACTTGTACTAGCACGTGGTGCGTGGCCGTTCAAGAAATGATGTTCTGACAGGATACATTGAAATATGCATAGCAGATTTCATTGTAATTTTTTATTTATTATTATTTCGTTTTAAACTCACAGTTAAATCTTTCTAGGATAGAAATTTAGGATTAGTTTTTAACTGCGATCGAGTCATCAACAGAAAGATGCATGAGACATAATTCTTTTAAAATTAAAAAATGTTCATTATACTAAAAACCATTTTTAAGTCTAATTAACTTTAGCGTTTGATGATTCAGTTATTAAATAAATAAATGCCTGCTGTTAAAAAAATTTCAGTTAAATGCATTTATTATTGCTTAAATAGAAAAGGAATACCTCAAAAATAAGAAAAAGATATAATCATCATAACAATCATGAAACTTAAAAGCATTTTTAAATAAATTGTAATATTGTACGATTATTTAAACATACTTTTATAAATATATATATTAAGGGTCAATTTCCATTTTTAAATATGCCATAAATTGCTAAATTGGCTATAAATCTTGGTGACTGAATATAAAAATTATATATTATAAAAGGCTAAATTTTTTTAAAAAAACAGAAACCAAATAGAATATAATTTCGAAATTTTTCTTTTGTATGAATTATATCTATAAAATTTAAAATCACATTTAGAGCACTAGTTCTTATTTTTCTTTATTTCTAAGTTACATTTGAATCGGGAAAATTTCATAATCCCAGTTTCATTAAAAACATCTTATTACAATAAACAGAAATGATAAAACAAAAAGCAAAGCATATCCAGTGATAAATAAGAAACAAAATTCAATTCAAATTGGTATTCGGTTGCAGTTATTATAGTTACTTTATTTAGCTTTTTGACAAAAGTAACTGTGAAAAAAAAGTTTTTATTTTGCAAAAGGTGAGATGTTTGAAAAAAAAAAGCACGAAGGAATATTTCTAGAATCTAAATCACAATTTGAGATGCTCTGGTTTAGAAAGTAAGCAAAAGTCTTTTTTTTTTATCTGATTTTAAATTAAACACATTTTACTTTTCATTTGTTTTTAAAAATGGATCGAGTCAAGAAAATGATATTCTAAATTCGAGAAGATCCGAACATTAACTCTTTTGTAAGTGTAATGAACATGGAAGTGCATTTCTTATTAAAAATTGAGAAAGTAAATATCATTAACCCTGATTTGCTTTTACTCCATGTGCCTGTCATAGGCACACGCGGGAAGAACCAACCAATAATCCAGAAGTTGTCCTTATGTTGTCGTCATGACAGCATTTTTCAGAACACAAAATCTATCGCTCTTTGAAAACAAACTGCCCTATTCATTACTGACTATCTTATTGATTGAGAAAAACCATTTTTCCTCTTTTTTTCTTCTTTCAAACTTACTATACTTGGCAGCAATAGTATCGTCTGCATCTTTTCGGAGGTTTCCCGCCTAATTTTTTTTCTCTGTTCCAAATTCTGCAGTGCGAAGGTAAGAATAGTTTTCATTTGTCATGCTTCTATCTGATATGCTCTCTGATATCGGAAGTCACATGTGTCGATTTCATTTCGAATCACATGTGCGAGTTTATAGTTTTAAAATGCCTATCTACTAATATTCGATTCATTTCTTAAACTACGTTTTAAAACATTCTTCCCTAATTACTGATTCTATACTCTATAATAATTACTTATCTCTCTATTTTCTAAGCATATAAAAAGTACTAAATTTTATAAAATTTTCATAATTTTTACTGAAATTTTATAAAATTTTCAGAATATTTAATCAGATATTTTCTAGAAAAACTTGCATAATTTCATGTCATATATTTTTTTAGAAAATTAATATATTTTTGTAATAATAACATTTAAATTATAACAGTTTAACTATGTAATCGTCGATTCTTTTTTTAAAATACATCCATTTTATTTTCTGTCAAAAGAACAGTACCAGAATAATAATTCTAGATAAACTTATTCCATAACTAAAGGTTAGAATTAATATTTTTAGCCATAGAAACAGAATTCTGCAAGAAAACGGATAGTTACCATAAAAACATCTAATTTCAAAATATACAGAAGTATCATTCAAAATATTCAGAAACAGAAGACTTTAAAAAAGTTCTAAAAAATAAAATAGAGGAAAGTTGAATTAAAATTCTCATGATTTAATTATGTTGGTTCACGCCCATTTCTTGTTGTCACCAACATTCATTACGTAATTTTGTTTGTTGTGAATTTTTTTTCTAAGGATAGCTATGTTTGAAAACTAAGAATTATCAAATTCAAGATCTCCGTTCACTTTTCAGTAGGATAATTAAACACTGTAAAGTGTTATAGTAGAATCCGATCTCTATTGTGTAAAATATCCCGTTGAAGCGCGACATTTATTAATTACAAATAACTAGCTATATAAGAATGTAATAAATATTGAATACATTTACGATATAAAAAAAGTTCCAGGGTTCAAAAATATAAGAAGAAAATTTTGATTTTTAACAGATGTTTCTCATTTTTTCACTCTATATGTATTTAGTTGACAACAAACATTTCCCTAACGTATGAATTCTTGTTTTCATTTTCCTAAAATACTTTGGAATAACTTTAATTCTATATACTTTACATATGTGTATATATTTATTGATAAAATCACGCATAGATGTATTTCCATGATGTATTTATTGATAAATACATCATGGAAATACTGTATTCAATTTTTTAGTAAAAAAATTAAACACATTGATTTTGCTAGAAATTTTATATTTCCTTATAATGATAAAATTTTTCTTCCTCAAATTTCAATTTCAATTCTAACTTTTACTCATAACTTTATTTTATTTAGATATTTTAAATTATGTACTAATACTTCAAAATTTAATTAATTAAAGCCAATTTCTATACTTTAAATCAGCAAGACATGTGTTTTACTGATTTTTAAATAAATATAATTGGTCAACGGAAAAGAAAGTGAATGAATTCTGTTCAATCAGTTCCATATAATTTTTATTAATTATCACTACAAAGAATCGATGAGAGCTAAAAAATAACATTGCTCCCAATGAAAATTTGACATGTGTTTATATTCATAGTAGATATTAAAAAATGTTGATTATAATAAATCAAATAATGTGCACGTTCAGATATACTTATTAACAAGTGTGCTTTAAAATGCTTTTTAACTGTTCTTGTCCTTAAATTGACTGCAAATATTAAAAATATGACTTCAAATATTTTTCTATGCTTATAAAATATTGAAAATAAAATTGATTTATATTATATAAATGTTATTATCATATGAGCGCATGATGTTGTTTGGATTAGGAGGTTTTGATGTCTCCAAAATTTACGGGCAAAAAATGAAGATCATGGGTCACCGAAAATTATCTGTTGAAGAAATTTTTTACCTGCTTTTACCAGTATTGCATTATTAGTTTTATGAATGCTTCTCTGAAAGCTGATGCGTTTTTAAACGTTTGACCTGCTTTTACTAGTATTTCCTAATTATTACGTATGATTCTTCATAACAGAAGCGTTTTTAAAAGGTTGGTGAAGAACTACGGCATCCTAGCTGTTATTTCCTCTCAAAATAGGTCGAAATCCAAAACTTTGTTTGCAAACCAGAGAAATTTAAAAAAAAAAGTTAACATGAAATCTGCTATGCATATTTCAATATATCATATCAGAACTTAACTTCTCGAACGACCAAGCACTATGTTCTCGCTCAAGTTAAATTATATTTTTATTCATTTTAATTGTTTGATTGAATGAGTATTGCAAACGATCCAAAAAACTTTGTATCGCATTTATTGTACAAAAAAATATATATATCACATTTCCTATTTATTTCATTTCATATAATCACGTGCTCAACATGACATTTTTCTAAGTTTTGTTTGCTGAAATCATTAGCTTTTTTTTTTAATCAGAGTTTTTGTAAATGCAATGGCAACGCGTTATTTAAAGCTGGTTTTTTGAGATGTTCGTGCAGGTAATAAAATTTTCATTTTTCGCCAACGAATTTTTGTTGATGCCTTATCCCAAAAACAAAATCATGTTCTGACATGGTAATAATCCAATATTTTCTATTTTTCATTACTGTAACGCTAATTAAAAATTTATATCTAAATAAAGTAATTGCTTAAAATTACTCAACGTGACAAATAAAAAAAAATAGTTATAAATAGAGAAGTGAAAATAAATTATAATTCAAAAACGAACTGCTGCATTTTTTATATATGACTATTCAGCCCTCAGAAGTTTTAATAACTCAGATTTAATGCAGGTTTAATCTTTCAGGACTGAATAATCTTGAAAAGTGATAATAAAAATTTTATGAATCGGATATCGTCTTCATTATCCAATTAAAAACCAAAACTATGAACATCAATCACAAAATAATCCTCGTTCATCTTTTAAATAAATACCTCGAGATATTTTTGAGATATAATTAAGTGTAATTAATGAATAATTTTTATATCATAATATATTGACTTGTGAATTCATTATTTGTTATGAAAGACGATAAAATATGCGAATTATAAGTGATTATTATTCAAATTTATCAATAGTTGACACTACTATAGATTAATTTAAAATATAAAAGCAGATCTTAATAAATATCTGCTGAAAATTTTAAATTAATATCATAGTATAATTTCAAATTGAAATTCTAAATTTATATTTATACGGAAAAAGTTAACATTAAGTCGTTCCAATGATATTAAGGTAATATTTAGTACACTAAAACATAATATTCGTAATAAATTACTATGAAGCCTACTATGATTTTAAAATCTCTCAATAATTTTAAGTATTTTAAATTTTTAGAAAGTTGTTGGTATTTATTATTTTTTCAATATACAGATTTATTTCTACTATTCATTCTCTATAATCCAAAATATTAAAAGAAAAATATGTTTGATTATAAAATTAAAATTTAACTTCAAAATTTCAATTTTTCTATAACCGATGTATTAAATTTTGATACAAACATTATTTAATGAAATTTTATCGAAAATTTATATCTCAACCTTATTTCAAATGTTTTTTTAACTATACTCCTTTTTAAAATCCCAATCTCTAAATCTATGTTAAATATTTTAATGGAGATAATTATTTTGTTTCATTTCACGCTTTTTGTTGATTTAATAAACTCGAAATCCTGCATATTTTTTTTCTTCTAAATATACAATAAAATGAAAGACAATAAAACATAGACATGTCGTATATGTCTTTCTCTATACATATGTATATATAAAAGTAATATATATAAAGCAAGCAGTATATATAAATTCTCGATGAGCCGGGAAAATTATTATTTCGAAATAGATTTATATGCGTATGAAATAGATTATAGGAATTTGCAATGATACTATTGATACTATACAATAATGATACTATACAATACATTAGGTTATATTATGTATCATGACAGAAAATCCGTAAGAAAAAACACTTTTTCTAAATGCATATTCAATTCTCTCCACTGCTCTATATAAAAAAAGAAAAAATATTATGAAAAACGATTTTCATAAAACTATTTCCATTCACATTGAGAAGAAAATATAATTTTTATTGACACATTTATTTATCTGCTCTCTGACCGTCACTTCTAAAAAATATTAAATTTTATCATGTGAGAATATGAGGCTGTTTTCGTTACGAGGGTTGAATAATTAAAGACAACAAATAATTGAAGCTCGAAGTCGTGTTGGTGATGCATAAAGTATAAATGGCAGCATTCCTTAACATTTTTAATACCACATGTTTTTACCTGCTTTTACCAGTATTGTATTATTATAAAGTATGCTTCTTTGACAGCAGATGAGCTTATAATAGGTTGACGAAGAACTATGACATCGTAACCGTAATTTTCCCACGACATCGGTCGAGCACCAAAATTTATTTGCCAGTCAGAAAAGTTGAAAACGAAAGTTTAAAACAATTATCTTTATATTTATATATACCTATAAATATAGAGAGAGGGATAGAAACCGATAGAGAAATCTCGTGATTGTTTCAAACCGGATAAAATCGGTTAATGGCTTTAATTAATTATGGCAAATAATTGCGATCGTAAATTTCATTTTCTTTTTATATTATATATTTATTATTTCCTTTATTTACATACGAATGGATACTTCTTTCAATGAAATTCTGAAATATTTTCATTTAATAGTTGGCTTAACTAAAAATAAGTTTGTTTGTCTTTTAATCCGGAAAATTAGAGAAAAAAGAATGCAAATAAACTGACATTAACGAATATAGAAGTTTTCAAAATTGTGTAAAAATGTTGGCGTATATTTGTTTGTTTTATTCGATAATAACAGCTTGTTATGTTTTGAGATGGAAAAGTTTAGATTATAAAATCAGAGATGGGTACAGAAAGACCGCCTGTGAAAATTGTTATTTAAGATACTTTTCGAATATTTTAATGGATGCGGATCGATAATGTTTTATTGCATTTAATAGTAATCATATTGTACCAAATGTAATAAATTATACTCCTGTGTGAAGCTCACCACAAATTGGAAGAAAAAAAAACTTTTAATCTTTTTCTTATCATTAATGATACATGAAATGATTACAATGAAATTATTTCTCAAGAGAGCTTCCAAAATCTAAATGAGGGTGGTTAAAAGATGATTAATAAAGGTATGCATAAAAAATTAATTTGTAAATGCTTCCTTTAAATAATAATAAAAAAAAATAGAAAATGGAATATCCAGTCTGAAAAATTGTAACATTATTAGACTTGATTCGCCTCGCTTGATTGCAACAGACGCTGCATTCTCTACGTGACGATTTTTATTCTGCTGTCTGACTTTTTATTAGTTATAATTAATAAATAATGAAGCAAAAGATATATTTACTTTTTTACACTTCATAGTCTGATTAAAGTAGTAATCCCTCACAGTTTATTGTTTTAGCTCTCTTAAATATGGAAATCATTTTGATCACTCAAGCATTTCAAACAATCAATCAATCAATCAAAGATTTGATACACAACTTTATCCTCTAAAGTGTACTGTCTGTCCATAAGGAGATCTCTGGCCGACAGTCGTCTATGTTTACGGCGGGCGTCATAGAAACAGGCGTCGATAGGGAGGATCCATTTCGAATGGGTGGAATTGAACGGAAATCTGCGAGGGAATTCTTTATCTTGGCGAAAAAATGAAGCGATAAAAAAACTATTGTTCATTTGTCTTCTCGCTTTTACCGCAGTTGCTCGTATCTTTATATTTGCTTAGCTTACTTCTTTTATATTTAATTAATATTTCCTTTGGTTAATATTAACTGCATTTAATTCTTTAATAATTTTTGTCTCTTGAATTTTGAGATCCTTTAAAATGCCTTTTCGATTTAAGAATGGAGAGACGTTAAAATCATAAGCACGTAATATTGTGCATAATGTTATATAATTTTGCTCGAAACTTGCTGAAAATTCGTATTGGGAAAAAGGTGGGGTTTTAGAAGAACTAGTAATTCAGATTGGAAGTACTGAATCGGATTCCGGTTCAGAAGAAACGGAATCTTGTCACAGTGTTTTAGAATTCTTTAAATTGAAAGTACACAACTGTCACACGATCTAAGCTAGTTTTGCTCTCTTTTAATAATAAATAATGTGTTTTATAAATAAAAAGGGAATTTTAAAATTGCTTTTTTGTTTTATTCCAATTAGTTTAATCGTAAGTTATAGAAGATATAGAATTTTATTTAGTTTATTTTCCGAAGCTACGAAATTTATTTGATTCCTTTTTGTTATTTTCTATTTTTTCAATAATGTGCTCTTGTTTTCTGTTATTCAATATGGCGATAATCAAAAGTTTCAGCTTAACATACTTTTGATTATCCTTAAAATGTGATAAAATGTAATTGTTAATTTTGAGTTTCGAAAAATAGTATATATATCAAAAATAAATAAATAAATTTATTTTGGAGAAGTTTTAAACATATTTAACAATGGATATTTTACTAACAGCAACCTTTTATAAAAATTATGAAATAATTACGATTATTATGTTATTATTTTTATGTTGAATTAGACAGATTACTTCTCGTTTGCTGCGGAGAATTTGATCTTAAGTAGTTACATAAATTTAAAACAAATAAAATGAAGATTAATTTTTTGTCATGCTGAATTCTACTTAATTTTTTTTTCTTATTGTGCACTCGTTAGACATATAAATAATTATTCAGTTTTTCTATTTGATTTACTCTATTCTTTCTGTACTAATCAGAAAGGAATTTCTATATTATTCTAACAGGAATAATATATTTTTTGCAAAATTCCAAGTACGCAAAGGATTTTCAGCCCAGTGAATTATTTTTCGAATTTGCTTTCGAAAATTAAAGGCCATATATCAATACCGCCAATTAGGCGCTAAATGCGCGAAGGTAAGAAACTTGAATGAATTTCTACCTCTGCGAAGTGGACTCTTCCTGCAGTAACCTGTTTCTATAACTCCCGCCGTAAACATAGACGACAGTCGGCCAGAGATCTCCTTATGGACAGACAGTACATTTATATTAAATTTTGAACTAAACAAGTTATCGCTTGTAAACACGATGGAATATCAGAGGATTAGAGAATGATAGAATTAGTATAGTTATTCAGTATGTTTCCACTTTTGATTTAAATCTTTTATTTTAGATTTTTCATCAATAGTTGATATTCAAAATATTAAGATTTTTTTTTTTTTTTGCTCTTTTTTAATATTAAGTAGTTTTTTGTTTAAAGAACATTTTTATTTATTAAAACATTTAACATTATTTTATAAAGTGTTAGAAACTTTAGAAGTGAGCAATGACTCCATTTATCTTTATTAAATACTGCTGTTTTTTATATAAAATATGCAGAAGTATATCACAACTCTTCTTGTGGATATTTTCTAACTTTATTATTGCACACTGATTTTTTTCGATTCGAAGAATTTTTTACAGAAATACCTTCTGAGATCTTAGATTAATTACGACACATATTTTGCAGTACTAATAAAAAAATTTATATTAATTGATTCAACTTTTTATCCGTATATTTAGATGAGACGATTGAAAATAAAATAAGTGCAGAAAATACAAGATAGAAAGAATAGTACAAGATTTCTTAAATAGAAGGAGTAAAATGCATGTTATAACTTGAAGTGTAAAAATAATTTATTGAGGTAACTGTTAAGAGTAGGTATGAAATATTTTAATATACCCCCGAATACACATGTTTCCCAGAGAATGCCTTCCAAGGAATCAGCCATCTTACAATATTTACGAAATATTAACTTTTGTCTGGAATTTTTACGGAGTCAATCGTATTACTTTCGGTGACATATTAGGCTATGAATTTCTGCCACGCACTAATGGTATGCATAAATGTACTTTTTGTTTTAGATAAGTTTTCCACAACCGATTGAAGCAAAAATTTCACAATAAACTGCTCGTGTGGTTACAAAATTCCACTCTAAACTTCATATATTTAAGTGATTGCGTCTTTAAACTATCCCGTTTACTGATACGTTTCGGAAAGTACAAAAAGACAGATAATTAATCCTTTGTTGGATTTCACTCAAAATTTCATATGCATCTGCACTTTATATGTTAAATGTACCGAATCTTTCCTATCTAGTTCTCTTACACTTATAGTTGTCGTATTTTTATATTCGAACAGCAGGACAAACGAACTTCCTCAGCACCATTTTTATTCAAAACGTTGATAAAAAAAAGCAAATTATATATAAAGACCATATACCAAATTTGAACCGTCTAGATTAAGGCATTTTCGAGTTCTCTCTTTGTTATACATAGACAATCAGACATTTCCCAAAAATGTGTTTTTCTTGGAATTTTAAAATGTAGAGATTTGTCAAAATCTGGACTTGGAATTTTTTTTGACGATTACTGCTTTTTTTCTATACTCCTATACTCAAAAGTAATTTTTTAAAAACCATAAAGTTGCGCAAGATTAATATAATTTTAGTTAACTTTAAAAAAAAATTTCCATTGCATTCAAAACGAGCAAAAACTATTTATCCTATACTAAAAGTTTCTTTAAATTCTTTTGTTCTTTTTTTAATTAATTTTAAATCCAAATATTGTAAATTTGGCTTTCAGTCGAAATGTCTACTCTAAAAATTTTTTATTCTACCTTAAATTAAGTTTTGGTTTTATTTTCACACACAATTTTTATAAGTTGTTTTACAATTAATCCTTATCTTTTCTAATAATGTTATCGATAAATATATTAAACGTTTCATATGTTCGACTTTCAAGCATCTATTCAATCGAATTACTGGTAAAGAAACTGGACTAAAATTGAATTAATCTTATACACATAAATCACATTCAATTCTTCAATATAAATTTAAAATTCCGTGACAGAAATTTTATTTTCGGCTAGTAGAATGGCAACAAAGAACAGTATGAAGCAATGTGTATTTATTTGACTGAAAATTTCAATTTGTAGTGCGTCATGAATTCTTGAATTTTTATAATTGTAAAACAAAATGAATTCGAATCGTTCAGAATTGATAAAAAACAATCATAAAATACTTTAAAATATGAACCACAATTATTATATATAGTTAAAACAACTATTCTTCTGTTTCATCTTGATTCTATGAGTATCATAGAATTTTAAATTTTAGCTTAACTGTCTTCATTCGTTTGAATGTCGTTATTTTACAGCATCTTTCTAAAGTTTTAACAGAGTTGCATTTTGCGTAATATTGCTAAATAACTTCCGCGTCGTAAATTCCCAGGCAAATCATAAATTCTGTTCTGAATTCCTAGCACCATTTAAAACATTTGGTGTGTAATTTTAACTGTTGTTGTTTTTGATGTCACTTACCATGGACGAGCTCGCTAGCTCAGTCAGTGATTTTAAATTGAAGATGCGTCTCTTGTTTATAAGTAGCACGTCTTAGCTACTCACGCTTCATATTACCTTCCTTCCACAGGCACTTTTTATGGTGGGGGGGGGAGACATTTATGCATCTCACAAATAGAACAGAATAAGTACAACCACATCCGAAGTGGGACCCGAACCCAGGACGCCCAATTACTTTGAAGACACGCTACTCCTGTGCCAGGAAGTCGGTGTGAAATTTTAATAAATAAAAATAACAATATATTATTACAAAATTGCAGCAAGATGCATGGAGGATTGGCAAATATCTATATTATGTCCATAAGAGAACTTTTAGATCCCTTAAAGGCTGACATTTAACCCTTTCATTGATGATGATGATGTCGTGTCCGCTTTTTACCACGGGAAGAGGGGTGCAGTAGCTTCGAAGGATATGGACCCCTGAGCACCCGATGGCAGAAGTCTGACTTCTAGCTCATATGAGAATGAAACACACACTCACACGCTTGCACATCCTCCTTTTACAGTGGAGCACATTCACACATCTCACAGATAGAACACAGAAGAACAACCATGCCCGAACCGAGACTCGAACCCGGGACTCCCAGAACACGAGGGAGCGCTACCTCTGTGCCAGAAAGCCAGCAACCCTTTCATTGAGCTGATTAATAAAAAGTAATACTTTTTAGATCTATTAAAGGCTGATATTTAACCCTTTTGTTGAGATAATTACTAAAAAATCATTCTCATTACTCATCTTTAAGCTGATGTTTGAATAATCATCAAAAATGCTTTATCTGCAATGCCAGACCCACTTTTTTATTGCCTACCTCCAATAGACGACAAGAACATAAAGAAACCTCCCATCATGCTTTGCTCTATTTCACCCGTCTGGTTAAGACAACCCTAAACCACCCACTTTCCCAACAACACAAATTTCACTAATTGGACGTACGAAAACACTGAGTTCTGATTTATCGAGGAAAAAAGAGGGTTAAAAGCATTAGCATGGGCAATGGTGTGATCATAATTGCGTCACGTTTCGAAATGTAATTATAGGAATATCTATCAAGCCAAGGAGGCGAGCAACACGGATTCCTTGACCAGGGCTTAATTAAAGTATAATTGGCACTCTTCATATGTATATATAGTTTCTATTTTAGTGCAATGAGAGAAATTATGCAGATATCCTACTGAAGGAAAGCTAAATCGGTTCGCAAAACAATTTTAGCAATGGAGTCAGACTGTTTGTAAATTGTCTGTTCTTTTATTTATTTAGAATACTGATGGATGTCATTTATTTCGTCGAATTTGCATAGCTGGATTTTTTTTGTTGCTGTTGTTGCTATAAAGATAAATAATATGTAATGTTCTGCAGGAATAATCTTTAAAGATTTTGCAACTCAAATAGAATTTGACATTTGCTTATGAACATTCTGTAGAATTATTCAAAAGTGGCATATATTAGAATTAGACAATTTAGGTCAATTTTTGTAGTAAAAGTATGGTAATTTGGTTGCTTCTCTTTTTATTAAAAAAAACATTCCCATTTTCTCACTCAAGAAACGCAATGTCTAAAAATATTTCCAAATAAATCAATTCAACCTCTCCATTTAGCAATTTCTATGATTAGAAATTAGCTCTTAAATTCACAAATTTTTGCATTATTTATAAAATACAGATTATCAAGTTAAATTTAAGTAATTTGAAATTATTCCCACTATAAAGAAAATTCGCTTCTTTTAAAATTATTTATGTGGCCAATTCATATTTGCATGGCTTCTGTTAGCGATATTTGCTAATACGCTTAAGGAATACTGGACTAAATCTGCTACATTGAAAACGGCCATAAAATGATGCTAATAAAATTTGGTGTTAAACACCAAGATAATAAGTATGGAAATTTTTGAAGTTATTAAAGATGTAAATGAAAAAAAACTAATAGAATTCCTTATAACTAAATGTAAAAATATGTTGCCACTTGAAATCAAAGAAAAATCAAGAGTTGAGATTTTTTTTTGTCATGTCAGAACATGATGGTGTTTATGGGACGATGTTTTTTGCGTCAACAAAAATGCGAGGGCCATGAATTGAAATTTTATTATCAGCACGAGCACCTCGAAAAAATCAGCTTTTAATAACGCGTTTGCATTGCATTTACAAAAACTCTAATTTTAAAAAAGTAAGTTAATGTCTACTGAAAATAAAAACTAGAAAAATATCATTTTGAGGGCGTGATTGTATGAAATGAAATAAATAGGAAATGTGATATACATATATTTTGAACAATAAACGCGATACAAAGTTTTTTTTTTTTTTGATCGTTTGCAGCACTAAAGTGACTCATTGAATGAAAACATTAAAATGAATAAAAATATAATTTAACTCGCACGAACACGAGGTGCTTGGCCACGAGGTGCTTGGACACGAGGTGCCATCCAGAAATGATGTTCTGACATGATACATTGAAATATGCAAAGCAGATTTCGTTTTAATCATTATTTTTAATCATGTGAGAACAAGATGTAGTTTTGGTTTGAGATTTTTAAAGCCTCAAAATCCGTAACATGCGTTGGTAATTTATCAAGTTTGAAGCATCAATTTTTCGATTCTAGGGTTAGGTATGTCCATATAAGTGATTCTCTTCCCCCGCATAAAAAAATTGTAGACTTTAAGAAAGAAACGAATATCAGATATGTCCAGAGTCCCAAAGTGAGCGTTCTCTTCATCGTGTTATAGTTGAGAAAACAAATTATGCATTTTGGATGCCTTTTGAAACCAAAATTTCATACAAAACTATGAATTTAATAACAAGATTACTTACCAAATTTCACTGGTCTTAATTTTTGTTTTTCATTGTATTGCCCTTATGTCCGTAACGAACAAATAGTCAATACTTTAGATAATTAAATTGGGTAATAAATTGTATCTATCTAGCTCTTTGTCTTTGTATTTGTAGTTATCTTGTAGGTTTTCATTTGAACAGACAAATATCCGATTTTTTTTCTTTTAAAACTTAATAAATATCGACAAAATTGGTATAAAAGCCATACACTAAATTTCATCTGTCTGAATAAAATCGTTTTCCATTGTCATATTCAACGATACGCAGACAGAAAAAATTTGAAATTCCTTTTTTTTCAAGATCAGCGAGGTGAGACGTGGGTATTTGTTAACCTGTGAACCGGATAATTAACTTATATTCGATTCGTTTTTCATTGAAATATTTCGGCATACCCAGAGAACAGATTAAAGTCTCAAGTTGCAATATTTAAACGATTACAATATTTCTTTTTGTAAATTTTATAGTTTCAAAAGTGCAGCAAAAATACTTCTTGCTTTTAGTTGCCCACTAAATCGACGCTCTGATGGTCCAAGGCTTCCGACAAAGTAAACAATGCACATTTATAAACATTGACTAAAAGTCAGTAAGGTCTTATCGTATCTATGGCACAGACTACAAACATAATCCACCTTTACAAGAATAGATTTCAAACTCACAATCTTCTAATTCCGCTATCCACAATCTGCAAAAATAAACTTCATTGTTTTGATGCCTTGGATTAGCTGTCCGTTTCGAAATTACACAAGCGTTATTTTGAAATAAATTTCAAAATTTTTTGAAAAAATACAAATTGAAATCTGCGATCGCAAATTTCATGTTATTACGTGAGAAAATTGCCATTTTTAAGGTATTGTTTGTCTTAATTAATTTAAGTCATTAACCAATTTAAAAAAATTTGAAACAATCGTGTGACTATCAGAATACGCATGCGTCGATAGATCGTGAGT
The DNA here is from genome assembly GCA_026289955.1 of Argiope argentata. Taxonomy (NCBI): domain Eukaryota; kingdom Metazoa; phylum Arthropoda; class Arachnida; order Araneae; family Araneidae; genus Argiope; species Argiope argentata. Next base: position 6,503,255 of record JAOUZG010002851.1, on the reverse strand, counting down.
GGGGTACATGGCGACATTCGTATCAAGTTGCTGCTTTTTGCCGGTGATAAGGCACCAAATGTGACAACCGTCTATATCATTTTCTAATAACCCTAAAAGTGAAAAATTGATGTCCGGAAAGTGATGATTCGCCAATTTTCTGCCCGCTCATTTTGTGACTTCAAAAACGTCAAACCAATATAACATCATGTTATCACATCATAAAAACATTTTAACGACAAAAAAAAAGGTAATAACTTTGCAATTGACAATCTTCTGAATTACAAATTAAATTTCGATTTTTTAATGATTTTTGGCAATCTGTCGCCAATGGAACAGCATTCTACATTATTTTCTAATAACCCTAAAACCGAAAAATTTATATCTCAATGGCGATAAATCGCCAATTTATTGCTCACACATTTTGTGGCTTCAAAAACCTCAAACCAAAACAACATGTTTTTACATGATAAAGGTTCAAACCACGAGGGGGACATCTGAACTAACACACCCCACTTCAAGACATCTGCCTCATATACATCTTATCCGTAATGTGCACCCATATGAATATACGGGTGCACAATACTGGATTTAAAACCAGAAGAATCTGGTTTTAAATCCAGTATTCTTAGCCAGGCTACTAGCAAGCGAACTAAATTAGTATTAAGTTGATTATTACTTTTTGAGCTAAACTGTTTTTGATTTGTTCTTATTCTAAATATCTTATTTCTCTTTACTTTTATCTTTCTTTTAAAATAATTTTACACAAGCGCCAAATGGCATCTTTTTAATCACGCAGTTTTCAAAAAGTTAACGATGTGATAAAGTATCCTTAAATATGATATATCAAACCATGATGCAACTTATGAGTAATAAATTTTTAAACTTATTTGTAGATAAAATTGTCTGCACCCACCTCAAAGTACTAACAAAAGGAACCGCGCGCTTGTGTGTGTGTGTCAGCCCTCCAAATTCTATTTATATGCTTTAGAGTATAGAAATATGCATCAGGAAGAGATATTTGTTAATTTTAACTAAAATTTAAAAGAAAATTTGAGGAGTGTTATTTTTCTACAACTATAATATATATTAACAGAAAAAAATAATTTTTACACCAATTTAAAATTTAAAAAATTAGTTTTTAATAATAGCAATTCTCCTCTGAATTTTGATAATATTTTGACTAAATTTCAGCAATAAATCTGATAATAGCTACGAAATTTGATCCGTTTTCAAATACTTAATCGCTCATCATATGTTTAATCGCTCGATTTTCTTCCATTGTTAAAAGCTTCGGACTGAAGATTTCTCTAATTATCAGCGCCATTTAAATAAAAATTAAAGCTGAAATCTACGACCGCACACTTCAAGTTATCATGTGAGAACATTATTGTTTTTAGTCATTACTTGTCTTAATTAATTTAAGTCATTAACCAATTTAAATCGGTTTGAAATAATCAAGAGATATCAATATCGATCTCTACCACTCTTTCTCTCTCTCTCAGTGTGTATTGATATTTTAAGCTCACAATTTAAATTCAAACTTTCTCAATTTTCAGTTTAATTTAGTCCATAGTAACATTATTCTAAAATATTCTCTGATTTCCTGATCCATTCCACTTGTTCCAGTTAATTAATTCAACAGAAGCTGTGTAACATTGCTGAAACAGCTAAACGCCGGCTAGCTAATTTCCCACACTCCAAGTGTAGGGATAGAAATTAGCCTACTTAACAAAATTCCTCTAAAAGATCCCTAGGATTCCCTTACACGAGCTGTACATGTGATTAACATGCATCAAAATCTTAACAATATATATTCACAGGGATAATAGTCATCAGCTTTTTCGTCAATTCGTTTTGTGTTGCGCACATCGCTTTTGCTTGCACATAATGCCTGCTTCCCGTGATGGAATAAAACGAACTTAAAAATTCAACCTTTTATCTCCATGATTTCGGCCATTCACATTATATATATATATATATATATATATATATATATACAAACTTACTTTCATTTTCGATTTTTCTAGCTGGCAAATAGACTTTTAGAGCTTGACCGATTTTGAGACAAAATAACAGCTATGATGTCATGGCTCTAGGTCAATCTTTTAATCCTTTCGTTAATCTACCGTTGGCATTTGCCACCGCGGTATTTTAAGTTCTTCATTTTCATTTCTTTTCAAACCGTATGAGGGCATTTGCCTGGTTCCCATACCCGTGGTGAAAAAGAGATGAAATTAAAATTGGATGTTCTTTTGGTGACCCTTACCACTAATTTCCATCATTTTTTTTATTTCATATTTTAAAAATTCGGGGCGGAAAGCTTTAAAAACGCATCTTCTGTTCAAGAAGCATATGTAAAATAAAACAATGCTGGTAAAAGCAGGTAAAAAATATATACGATTAAAAGATGTTGATGAAAATTGTCATTTATGCTTTACACATTGAATACGCGATTTCGAGTTTCAATTATTCGTTGCCTTCAATTTTTCAAAAAAAAAAAAAAAAAAAATGGAAACGATATCGTGTCCCCACATGACAGTAAAAATAACACAAAAGACAACGATCGATTTCAAATACATCAACCACTGTGATATTATAGGTGCTTGATTTCTGAGCGCAACAAATCGAACAGATATAATATTATTTAAAAAAAATAGTATTATATCTTCTCCATATTAAAATAATAGGGATTCCATGTATGAAAATATTTGATGTTTAAAAGTATTTTGTTTGGGGGATTATGAGCATCAGATTAAGTATAAGAGATATAACTGAAGTTAAGTGCAATCAGTATTTCTACCGAACCAACTGGTCGCCAAAAGCGGCTAGTTTGATAATAATTTTAGAAATATTGCTCCAATTAATTATGATTGAATTCTCTTCATTCTAAGCATTTCAGTATTATTCCGGGTATCCGACCAAAGTTACATTTTATATATGTCCTTTGACATGAAAAAATCATTCAATGTGTCACGCTTTTTTCTTTTTGTAATCTGCAATTTTTTTAAAAAAAATATTTTTTCATTTTAATCTCTGGGATATAGATATGCATTCGCTTGATTAAATAGAAACTGCGAAGAATGTCTACCTTTTGGCAACTTTCACAGACTAGTTTCGACATAATGTAACCGTGGGTTGTGATCATGCACGACTTCTTCGAACCTTTCTTGACAAATGCAATCGGAAAAGGAAGAAAATCCGAGAATATGAATCTCTTTGTGAAAGGGAGGGGGAGAGAGAAGGTGACCTTTGTGCAAGCGAATGTAGGAAACATTTTCGTTTCCACTAATGTATTTGATGCGATACTACCATATATGCTATGTATAACAGGAATGGATGCATGCATCCATTCTTTTATGAACAAGTGGTTGATTTCTAAATCCTTAGAGATAGACATAATTTCTTTAAGAAAAGACTTTAGATGACTTGAGAAATTGTTTTGTACAGAATGTTATTAAATCTGCTCTTTAATAAGTTAAGAAAACTAAATTTATATATGGTCCCCCGTTCCATTCATTCATATTTAGTAAAATATTGTAAATACACAATATAATCCTTTCCTATACTATTAAATCCTTATATATACTATAAAAAATCATATCGTTTTATGATTAAATTGATCGAGTTATAACTGTTTGTTCTAAATAGAGATCATTTACAAATTTATTTTAAGGAACAAAATTGAAGAAAGAAGGGGTCATAATTTAAATTTTAAAGCAATTCCTTAAAATGTCTGTCAAGTTTCCACAATTATCGGTAAAATTCGTCTAAAATAGCGATTGAACACTTTGTAGCTCAGTCAGTTCTAGCCGTATAATAATCGAATTTTTTTGTTGTTGTTTTAAACATTAAAAGAATATCGGACTAACCACGATTGACAGAAACTTAGAAAGCTTAAAAACTTAGAATTCATATACATATTTATTGATTCAACGTGAACTAAAATTCTTGTCATTTATAGCTTCATTTGTTTCCTTTCGTTTAGTTATATTAACGTCCCATTGGAAAGCAACACTAGGCTTTTTTGGGACGTATGTCGTATATTTTGAACCGCGGTCGGATGACGAGGACGACACTTGAGCTGTCATCCCCCCTCCCCTCCAAACCAGCGAGAGGATGTCATTTATAGCATTTTTCCAACTGAAACTAGATGTCTATCTTTAAAGATTTAGAAATTAACTATTGGTCCATAATAAGAGTAGATACTCTGTATAGTCTGCTGCAGGGTGCTAATACAAACAGATTAAGTTCTTGGAGACTTTCCCTACCTCTCAAGACCAAATATCTTATAATCAACTTAATATTTATATTGATAGTTCTTAAGCTGCAAACTTTGGTAAGATAAAACAGCATAAAAATTAATTGCGCTTTATTTTGGAAAGAGTTGGTTTTTGTTTATAGTGAATAAAAAATACACATTTAAAAGCTTGAAATGATTTTTAAAGAGTGTTAAAAAGGGTCTATGACTTTTTTCATTCATTCTAAATCTTATTTAAGTATAGGATTTTACTTTCTTTTCATTGCATGGCTCACAGTTTTTTTATACATGATTTTTATTCAAATCGATTTGACTGCAAAGTCTACATAAATAAATGAAAACCGAAAATTAAATAACTCTGAAAGTACCTCCACAGAAATCTCAGAAAGTCTTAGGCCCTTAAGCAATTGCCTGTTTAATCCTTTCTAAGACAGTATGTTTACCACCGTTCTCAGCCGATTTTTAGATGAAAGAGGACTCTAGATTATTTATTGTCAAACCAAGCAAATGTCTTAATTTGTTAATTAACGAAAGTAATTAACAAACCAAATTAATTGCATCTAATAAGTTTGATGAATTCCGTTTTTTCAAATTAATCCATTGCACTCGGAATAGTAATTCGATGCATAATTATTCACCCAATACAAAGGCTTGTTTATTGCTTCGAAAAATAAATACATAAAATTGTTTAATTATTCCGTTTAATTAATTTGCATCTTCTTACTATGCAGGTATTTTTAACAATCAAAAAAGTAAATAAAGCGTAAAAATGATGCTCCGTCTTGAATAGCTAGCGAGAGTCACCATAAGAGTGCAAAGGGTTAATGTTAATCCCAAAAATACTTTAATACACTATTACTAAAGAGAAAAAACGGCCCTCTAATTAAATCAGTCCTGATTAACAAGTACAATTCGATGATCCTCGTTAGCCAGTAACATATTTAGCATGTATTTATATGGGATTTCAGATAGTGATACGTCCTCATCATTCTCGCACTCTTGAAAAAAAACAGTACCTACAGTACAGGGGTATATGGTATATACCATTGTACTGTACTGTACTTCATAGAACAGAGAGAAGACTCGAGCGTTTATTTTAAATTTCTTATCGTTTAATCATTGGATCAAAATTTGAAACCAACCTGTGAGTGGTGATAAAGCCATAAGTCAAATCCTCTCGCTTAGATCAGAGATGATCAATTTTTTATCTCCTGATCCGTGGATAGTCTTTATTTCTAAGTATACACTTCAATCATCCTTCTATGAAAAGAATTTAAAAAATAGTACTGGCTACAATTGGTTTAAGAATTCGACCTCTCGACCGTACTTAATAATATTTTCTAGTCTTCCATTTTATTCATTTTTATAATACTAATATTTCGGCCGTAATTCCGCTAGCGATATATAATTCGGTAGATAGTTTAGTTTTATTAGCGTCCCGTTTGAAAGTAACACTAGGGCTATATTTTGGTGGGTCTTGTTATTTTAAATCGTGCTCAGATAAGAAGCCGACATCTGAAACGGCACTACCATTTTTAGATTGTTATATTTTGAGGTAGTAAAGAAGTGAAGGGAAAACTTATAGAATAGAATACAAGTAATTTTAAAGGATTTCTCGTTAAACTGTTCTTAGATATTCGTCAAGATTACTAAGATGACCAGTTCTCAAAAGTAATGACTTTCAAAGTGAGAGTAAAATAATCATAAAAGAACCCATTCCACTTAACAACCATTTTAAAAATCTGCTCTTTAAAGTTGTTTATTGCAGTGGAATTTCTTCATTGATCACTGAAGTAGCCCGGACTGAAATCTTAATTTCATGGCAATAGTTTGGATTCATGAGGTGAAATAATATCTATCAAAACCACGTCCAAAATTCGCTTTTTAGAATTTAAAAACATAAGTTTAACAATCATTTAAAGTCTCCAAGAAAACTTAATCCTTTTGTGTTAGTAACTTGCAGAAGGCTATACAAGGTATCCACGCTTGGTTGGCGTCGTGTCCATTTGAAGTCAAGTCAAATTACTCCATGTGCCAGAATCACGACCAGGTATCCACTCTTATTATAGTCCAATAGTTAATTTCTAAATCTCTAGTGATGGACATTTAGTTCCAGTTGGAAAAATGCTATAAATGACATTCTCACACTTATGTGGTATAGAGGGAGGGGGGTCCAGCTCAGGTGTCATTCGACCGCGGTTCAAAATGATTAGGTCCGTCCCAAAATAGCCCTGGTGTAGCTTAACAACGAGAATTTAATATAACTAAACTAATTCTTATGGGATGATGAATTTGTTAGTAGAGAATGTACTTCCGAAAATTATTTTTTAAATAAACACCTGCAAAATTTCAAGTGCCTCATCGTAAGTTAGTGTGAAGAAAAAAGCGTGGATTTAAAAAGCCAAAACCCGCCGCCAAGTTTGGCATTCTGTCTCCCCGCTTGCTTTTGAGAGATTGCCAGAATAGAAGAAATGCAAAACTATCTTCAATTGGACTTCAGATTTCGAAGTGATAGTATTGGAATCCATTTTTGATGCTTGCTTTGTAAAAAAATATATTCAAATGAGAAAGTTGCTATTTTGAGGTAGAAAAGCAATTGAAAATTTAATTGTCTTAATGCTTGTCTAGTGTTCAACGTTGATGTGTTTCGCCTCTGTTCTGCAAAATAAAAGCCTTTATACTAAATTCCGAGTATTTGATTTGAACCATTTTGACATGTTTAATTGGATGCCATAGAACGAACTTTCGAACTCGATATAAAGATAATTTTTTTTT
>JAOUZG010002851.1:6465687-6493815 GCA_026289955.1 Argiope argentata | reverse complement strand
ATATATATATATATATATATATATATATATATATATACATACACTTTGTATAAAAATACTTTAAGATATGAAATGCTTTCTCCTGTGACTAAATTTGACTGCAAATCTAAAAAAAATTGTAATTACCTCATTTTATATTACTAATATTATATTACATTTTATATTACTCCATATTTATGATATTATACGGAAAAATTTGTAAGAATAATTATGATGCTTACAGTTCCACTCAAAGTACCTTTGAAATTTCACTTTAAAAAATGATAGACTTAATGTAAAAAAGAAATTGGCATTGTATTAATTCAGCATTAAGCAGCAATATTGTTAAATATTTCATTAAGCAGAAATTATATATATATATATATATAAAATGCAGAATCCAACAATTTTCAATTAAATAATAAATGTATTGTCATTCAGGAAGTAAAGAAATAAATCTTAAAATACAAAATTTTCCCATTATAAAAAAAATTTACCTTGTTTTCTTGTTAAAGGCAGCAAAATATTTTTTATCACTGATATGAATATATATATATTTCATCCATTTGTATAAAATTCTTAAAATCAATTCGTGTATAATAATTAAACACAGCAACAACAAATTTAAAATAAAAAGTTACACAGAAATTTATTTACATTTTGCATATAATGCAATTGCAGACATTCTACATTTCCATATTTTCCAGTTGATAACAGTTGAGAGAAAAGTCTTAAATCAAGCTTTAAATGAAATAAATAAGCAACAGCATAAAACATCACAAAATTAAAAAATAAAATGTGGCAAGATTAACTAAGCTATTTCAGACATCAAGAATTATTAAAATAATGTTAGATTTTTAATAAAATGCAAAAGCAAACAGGCAATTAAACAAAATCTTAGAATAATGAAGTAATATTTGTTAACTTTTTTTATTAGCGTAAAAAAAATTCTATAAATGCTTTAAAAAGGATTATATAAATAAAAATAAATAGTGCCAGATTTAATTTACACAGATTAAATGTCCTGCAAACATGTTTTGTATATATGAGAAATTTAACTAAACAGAAGATATTTGATTTATAATTTACTGAAATAGCTTAGTACAGGCCTAACCTAAGACTATAATCAACAGTTTTAATATTTTCTTAAATCAATAAAATGATCAAATTTAATCATAATTCATAATAACAATCAGACTTTTAGATTTTTTTAAAAAAAGAAATCAATAATTACAAAGCTAGAGAGAAAAATAAAATTGTCCCTTAATTCCAAACTATTTAATAATGCTCCTTTAAAACTTTTACTACATCAATTTTTAACTGCACATTGAAGGGTTTAAAAAGAAAAGTTATCCACCAGAAAATACTATAATGACAAAGAACAAGATGAAAGAATATAAAATGCAAATATGGTGTTTTAAAATGTTACTTAAAAATATACAAAATGAAAATTTTACAAACACAGAAAAGTATACTACTCCCGAATAATTTAAAATGCCATATGATGGAACAAAATTTACAAAATGCAATGCTTCTCATCTCAATTTGTTAGAATAAATTAGATTTAAAAAAGAAAAACTTTAATAACTAAAAAAAAATAACAATTTTTCTTTAACAATCGGACAATATATTTCATGGAAGCTATGAAGTATTTTAGTGCCAACATATATATGGTAACTAGAGTAAAACTGCAATTTTGAAAATATCAAAACTAATTTATTTTATGTATAATCGAATCAAAAGTTTTTCTCATACAAATTAAAGCAAACAGCATTTAATAACTTACTCTTCTTGCTTGATTAATATTTAAAGTAATTTTAAAATTTATGCATATAAATTTATTTTTAATATAATAAATAACCAATAAATTACTAAGACATTTTTAAAAAATTCCAACTTGAAATAAAATAAGCACAATAGAAAGTTAGTATCATTTATTACAAAAATTTATATTAAATCCAGGATTCTAGGTATTTTATGCTCCAAGACTTATTTTTAAAAATAATTGCTAGATTTTATTTATTTTTTTCTCATATAGAAATTATTTGTACTTACATAGACTATTCAATCTACTAAAAACACAGAAATAACATTCTTCCTTGCATATTTGCTTTAAAAATTTATAGCTTAATTAATAAACAAAAAAATGTATTTTCATATTATTTCCAAGATTTTTCCATTGCTGTTAAAAATACAAGAGGGATTCAAGAATTTAACATGTCTAATTAATAAAGGAAAAGCAAAATTTTTGGCACAGCACCTAATCCTAATAGGAGAGCATAAGATTAGGGATAATGTGTATCATTTTAAAATTAAATGGAATATTAAACTGCAATTCAGATTTTGAACATAGGTTTATATACAGAACTGACATTAACTGGGAAGGAAGGGTAAATGACGAATAACATCCTCAGCTTAAGCAGATTTATACATATATTCATACACAAAGACTGCTTATATCAGCAGTTGCAGGATTGGTTTGTCTTTAAATGCATGTAAAGATTTCAATAAATCAGTTGAAAAACTTATATGAAAATAAAAGAAATTGACAATTACCAATTCCATTTCAAAAAAATTCTATAAATGGCAAAATAAAAGCAATTTGACAGAATAGTAACTTAATTTATGAAAAAAAGTCAAATTTTTATAAACTATGCACAACTTAAAATTTTTTTAATGAATTTTGAAAATGACCAAATTATGAAATGAAACTGATTTTGTTTGTTACATACAAGATACATACCATACAGAAAACATTTAAAAGTTTCCCTCCCACTAAAAATAGGGTGACCACTATTCCTAAGTTATTCAAAAGACAAAATAAAACAAACTTAATACTAATAAATGGCCTCAAAATTTATAAGCATTTATTAAATTATACAAGGATGGTTATCTCCTTGCAACAAACTTGTGCAATCTAACAGGCAACATATCTAATTTGTCATACATTAAATAAATTTGAAATTATACCAATTATCATTTACATGATACAGAATTATTTCTTTACAAATACTTCTTCACGGTTGTCATTACTAATGTCATAATTTTATGAGAGCAATGTAACAAACTTGCAGATCTTAATGCATGTTTTTAGTAGAATGCATTGAATTATCTCAAAGATAAAATGAAATTTAGAAATTTTATTAATGTTATTACTTTCCATATTTCAAATAATCCCACAAGCTATAAAAATTTAATGGCATTTATAAAAGGGCTCCAAGCATTCAGAAATGAATGTTAACTAATAACTTATTTCAAATATTTTCTCACATTTATACTTACTGATAACATATTCAAAAATTGAGTAATGAGCAAATTGCACATTGAAATTTTTTTTATTAAAAAAAGGTGTCAATAAAGTTATCTAATTCAATACTCAGTAAGTATAAACAAGAAAAGCATCTTAAACTCAACCTAGATTAGATTTTTACCTTCTGAACTTTCTATCCTTCCTATTATTAAATTAAAGAGGAATGCCATTTTCTTATTTAAGATTCAGCTTAACTCGATATATTCAACATTTGATGACCTGAAATATAAACCAAACCATTAAGGAAAGAACAGATTATAAGATGGGGGAAAAAATCCTTTCAAAAAAAAATTAAGATTTGAGGCCATTTTTAACGTTGAAAGAAATGTATGAAGAAAGATTTTATTTTATTTCATTTTACATGATTTAGTTATGTTTTTAATGATTCAAAGAATGCTTTTTGTATGTCAATTATGGATTTCATTCAATCACGTGAAGCCACTAAAATGAAATTTGATACAGAGTAAAAACAATGCTGGCTTAACAATTAATGTGAAAACCAGTGCAGCAGTTAAATTAAGTGTCTTCTCCAATTAGACACTCAAAACAGTTTGTGCTCAACAGTTATTTTCCACCAATATCACAATAGTAACTCAGCACAGAAAGACTTTTTAAAACACTAGAATTCTTTCTCCTCAGTTTCAGTAGCATCTTCAGCCAGAACCTTCTTTAGAACGTCCACAACATTTGCAGGAATAAGACAGCCAACAACTCTTGAGGATTCCTCAAATTTCAATCGAACTACTTGTAATTTAGCATTATGGGCGCCATGATGAGCAGACATGATACTCTCAATTTTTGTCCATACTGACAATACAGCTCCACTAAGGACATAATATTTTCTTTGTCTAAGACCAACCTCACAACTTCCACCCATTGTTTTTCGCCGACACTGTCCATACCAGTACATGTGACTGCAAAGGTTCTCGGATGCTTCGTAATTTTCTTTCCAATGTTCCTCGACCTCTTTTTTAGTGGATTTATGATATTTTGATTTTAATTCTTCAAGAGTTTCTTGTTTTGCTTGCAGACCAGTGTTAGGTCGGTATACTCTAAATAGCTTACCTTTATCACTTTTACTCTTGCCACTATCAGCAACAGCCAAAATAGCAGTTTTTCTGCTATTCCTTGCTTGAGATGAAAGGTAAAATCCTTCATCTTTATCATTGCATTCAGCCCATTTTTCTAAAGCACCTTCCCAACTAAGACCACGCTCCACGAGAACGGTATGCAATTCAGTTTTAGCTATACCGCTAGCATGCTTCTGATGGAACGAATCTACTTTTATTCTCTTGACCAGATCACCACCACTGCCCAAATCAAGAATGCCTAAATCGTACCTGCCTGCCTTCTTGGCTTGAGATATAACAGCCTCTAATGTATCAGTGAAATATTGGAAGAGTCTGTTTTGAAGTTCGACTGGAAGTCCTAGTATCCTGTTCATGAACTTAGCCATATTATTATAGTCTTTATCCAGCATATGATACCCACTGACAGGATTTTCATTTATAAGAGCTACACCAATCAAAGCTCGACGAACATCGGCAAAGAAGTCTCCCCTGTAATCAGAAGGAGGAGGAACAAGAGGAATATCGTATTCCATAACAGCCCGCATTGTGGCCTCCAGGGCAGTTCGTCCATATTTAGTATCAATATTAAATTGACTAAGATCTCTACTTTCAGTAGCTCTTCTATCACCATGAGTAAGAGCTCCTAAACTTTCCAAACGTTTGGCAACAATAGATGCAAAACGCCTCTCGCCAGCCAAATCCGAAATCAAAAATAAATATTCTGGTGCATTAACTTGATTTGATCGATGTGTTCTTCCAAATTGTTGTATGGCTTTGTCAGCACTCCAGGGCAATTCAAGAGTCATGTGGACTCGTCGAGCCTGATTTTTTACTCTTCTGTCAGATTGTAAAGATATACCAGAACTTGCTGCCTCGGAAATAATAGCAATATGTTTTTCTCCATCCATGAAGCGCTGTTTTTCTACCATATTTAAAGTCTCTAAAGGTGCATCAGCTTCAGATCTTGACTCGTATTGTATATTTCCATCATTACTAACAACCCTACCTTTCCTTCCAGTCATTTCAGCTACATTTTCAGGGCCACCCAAGCTGTCTATCAGCTGATCAAGAGTATTGGGAGGCAAAGAATCACCTAATATTTCAATTTTTTCTAATAATTCTGCTTTCATTGCAGATGCCTTCTCAACTGCATCAATGTTGGGAAGAGGTTTGGGTGGCTGTTTCTGCTTTTTGAAGCCATGATTACTTTTGCTCTTGCGTTTTTTACCTTTCTTGCTCTTTTTTCGATTTGTCCAGGGTCCATTGCTATCGGACTCATCATCGAATGGATTGAAGTCACTTTCTCTTTCTGAATCTGATCCTGAAGGTGACAATAAATCTTCAGTTTCACCAACAGGCGATTCATCACCTGATGGCTCAAAGTCACTCCCACCACTATGAATATACTCTTCCGAGCTACTTTCATCGGAAAGTTTGTATTCTCTATAACGTTTAACTCCTTGCCGTGCTCTTCTAAGAGGTTTGCGTTTCCCCCCAGAAGATGTGGATGCTCCAGCTGAATTATTACTAACTGATTGCAGATCAAGTCCTAAGAGTCTCATCGTTTTCTTATGGTCTGGGGCAGGAAATTGTTTTTCAACTAGTGATTGGAAAACACCCTTAGCAGTTGAAACAAAATCTGTCAATTCTCCTCCAGATTCCTCGAGCTGTTCTAAAGTACGTGCTTCACCAGTAGACTGCAAGCCAATTACAACACATTTACCATTTTTTAACGCTTCTCGGGTAAGTTTTTCAACCTGTGGGACCTTCGAGGCAATACATAAATATTTGAAAAATCGCTGATGAGAAGCCCAAAACTGGCACCACATAGTTTTCTTAGTTCGAGGATCACCTTCCATCAATTCAGCTGCTTCAGCAAATTTTGCTCGAGCTTCAACCCATAAGCTTACTGATTCATTGTACATATCTTTAAAATGTTCTGACAAAGGGATTTCTTCAATTTTGAAAGTAACACCTGAAAAGCTTAGCTGCCGAGCCATATATAATCCTCTCAATTTCATATCCATAGCAACAAGTTCCATAGCTCCAACGCCTCTTTTCTCAACAACAGATATGAAGTCAGTAAATTCTTTAAAAGGAGTTCCTTCTCCCCATAATCCAAGCCTAGTCATATATGCCATATTTTTAGGTTCTGAAGCACCAGTGGCACTAGCATAAACTATCCTAGCTTTAGGTAACTTATTCTGCAAATCTAAAACAGTCAAACCAGTTTTAGTAGGCTTACTAGAACCAGCTGGACAAAGATTCTTAGCTTTATGACATTCATCAAAAACAATACAGCCATCAAAATCATCTCCACACCAATGTAAAAGTTGCTTCAACCGAGTTTTGTACTTCCCTCCAGACTGGCTCTCCCCAATTAAAGAAGAATACGTGGCAAATATTACTCCTTTCTTGACACTACCATTTATTTTTGAAGAGATTTTTGCATATTTGAATTTATTCAAAGCATGCACTTCAATTTTACCAGCACCTATATCTTTCAGATCTCTTTCAGCATCATATTTTAAATCATTCGAAACACTAAGCCAAATAGCTCTTTTACGACCAAGTAGATAATTTTCATAAATAATTCCAGCAAGGGTACGACCCTTTCCAACACCAGCTCCATCTCCAATCAAAAAGCCAGCTCGTGTGCCATCGGGGAGAATAGTCTCGTGCTGTTGACATGCATATGTGATAGCTTCCAACTGCAAAGCTGAAAGTGATCCTCTATCAATTGTTTCTTCTGGAATGCTTAAATTATACCAAACCTCAGGTGGCTGAACACTTGACAAAGAACTCGTTTCAACAACAGGATCAGGATGCCTTATACCAATTTTTAATTTTGATGGCATGTAATCAGCATAGGTCTCTGCTCGAAGTAATTCCTCTTCATCCTCTGCTTCTTCTTCAGGTTCTGCCCTTTGTGGAACAGCACCCATCATCATGGATCTATAAGCAGCCTCTCCATTCATATAATATGGATTAAAATCTTTGTTTTGCATGTTGTAAGGGTATCCTGCAAAACCATTCATCATCTGATTTTGTAAAGCCATTTGCATTAGAGCTGGATTAGCAAACATTTCTGGTCGCATCATGCTGGCAAAATTCTTGTCCATAAAAGGGAATTTAGAAGCATATTCCATCATAGAAGGATTAAAGCCGAAGGCAGCAGGGTTCCAAACATTATGGGCCATTTGCATGTAATTTTCAGCCTGCTGAGCTTTAGGCATTTCTTGGAAGTGTCTCATGAAATCCTTGTCATTTAAGGCTGCTGGATCATTTTCAGGAGTGATGCCAGATTCATCCAATGCTGCTGACAGAAGGTCAGGGGAGTCTTTTCCTTTTTCCTTATCCATTGCAACTTATTTTTGGTCCAAGAAATGGTCAAATTTTTCTATAATAAAAAAATATGTATGAATAATAAATATTAGATGAGGACAAAAAAAAAAGAAATCTTTAGCTTTAACTAGACAATATTTTTTAATGTTAAGTTGTAGAAATGAGTAAATTCAAATGAATTATGTTATCTTTAAAAACTGTATTTAGCATTCAAGTATAATTACTCAACAATTTTCAGAATGACTAGACATAATGTTTCGGCACCACTTTGACAATAAATAGCCAAATAAAACAAATTACTCAGAAATTCCCATAAAAACCCAATTAATAATCGGTTCATTTATGTATTTTTAAATAAAGTGTAAGAAATAAAATAAAAATCGCAAGGTAAAGAAAACCAATAATTACTTATCTACTTTAAAGATGTGAAAAAATTGCTATTATAGCAATATAAATTGTAATAGGATGAATTAAAAAATAAATTTAAATTGCAAATTAATCAGTAAAGACTTTACAGCCTTAAACATATTTAGCGGTAATCCTTCTCCTCAAATAGTTGCCACTCAAATCTGGAGAGAGAAAATTTCCCCATGTATTCAAGATATGAGCACTCAAATGCTAGTTGTAATGGAATATAATTAAGAAAAAGGAAACGCAAGGAAAGGAGGTAACAATTAAAATTTTAAACAGCGTATTAAAAAAAGGTTTATATTTACATATAGAAAAAAGAAAAATTTATCTTTAGCACCTACAAATTACCAGATCAAAATGTGTATATTAAGGGGAAGAGGAATATATTACCTCTTATGCTCTTTAATTACAAGTCACAATATAATGGGCTTGAATGAAATTTAAAAAAAATTGTTACAATACAAATTATTTAATGATTACTTTAAAAAACTTTATATGGCAAGATTTTTTTTATTTATACAATTTTACCCAATCGAGTAACTGAGCATTAATTTCTGCAAATTTTTCAGTCATTAGTTTCGTGGAGTTAATAAACCTATTCTGTAACATTTAAATACAATATTTTTATACAGCCTAATAGATATTTTTAGATATTTTACTTTTAGCAAATATATAAGAAAATATTTATATTGTGTTATTGAATACATTAAAGGAAGAATTTTTATGGCAAAAGCTTTAATGCCATAAAAATTCAATAAATCATTGTTTTGGAACCAAAAAGTTCAAAATCAGTTTTATTTTGTAACATTAAATTTAATATTCTCAGATTTAATGAGTTATCTTTTCCTGTATTCATTTTAGATACTAGGTCCAATATCAATGATTGTTTTGAACTGACACATTTTCTTTTATTGACAGGACTAGTGCCTGTTTTCCTATGTTACTTAGGCTTACTATCTAACAAAGCAAGCAGTATGCAATAAATGAATTTTAAAGAATTTCTCTTATTTGTTCCACAAAATCAGGATTGATTTTTTTTATCCATCCTATTGGTATTAAAAATGGATTTTAAGCAGCTCATTGTTTTAAAAAAATGATCTGATCTACCATTCAATAAACTCCAGTATTGTCAACCGTCAAACGATGTAAATCCTGCAAGAGAAATATTTTATTCTTTTATAAAGTAACAAAATCTTATATATGGTCATTAGCTGAAATTTGGAAATTTCATGAAAATAGTTTTCGCAAATTAAAAAGGGAATGATCTATACAGGAAAAGGGGAGAAAAGAGATAAGTTTCTACATTACATAATCTAAAATGGTATTGTTTTGTTTTTAGAAGTTACGATTATGACCTTTTATGCTTGCTATCGTAAATCAAAATTTCTTAAACGGGGGTAAAAAAAAATTTTTTTTAATTAAGATTCCCTAAATTTTTCTTGTTTTAATAAAAAAAATTACAAATTCCAATTCATTTTCTTAGTTTTAAGTTTTGAAATCCTCTGCATTTTCAATGTTCCCCTGATGGTACAATAACCCTCTTAACTAAGTATTCAAATCATATTATTGAAGTATAAATGAGAATATTCTTTTAAAACTCTTAACTAATGGCATGGTAAATTCATTTTGAGTAGTTACATGAGATTCATTTAGAAAAAATTGGAAGGCTGAGTAATATAACATGGTATAGGTTTTGTTCTTCAGCAAAATAATTGTGGATTCTTATTCCCTCAAATCCAGGAATTTCAGAAGATTTGTGAAGTAATGACTTGTTATAATTTTAAAACATTTATTGTTATTATTCTTATTATATTGTTATAATTTTAACTTATTTTAAAACTGCATTAGAAAACAAAAAAATATTTAAATGAAATCTGCTATGCATATTTCAATATATTACATCAAAACATCATTTCTATAATAGCCAAGCACCATGCGCTCGTTCAAGTTAAATTATATCTTTATTCATTGTAATTGTTCCATTGAATGAATCATTTTAGTATTGCAAATGATCAGATGCGAGACAACTTTGTCTAGTATTTATTGTTTTCAAAAATATCCCATTTCCTATTTATTTCATTTCAGATAATCATGTGCTCAAAACATTTTTATTTGTTGTAGTCATTGACTTGTTTTTTTTAAATCAAAGCTTTTGTAAATGCAATGGCAATGCATTATCAAAAGCTGAATTTTTTAGATGCTCGCACAGATAATTTTATTTTGCACTTACGGATTTTTGTTAACACCAAAAAACCTCAAATTATAAACAAAATTAGGTACTGGTGACTATACATTTTGTAACGTAAATGGATCATGTAGGAAAATTACTCATTAACAAGGAATAAAATTAGACAAAGATAGTGTTTTTAGTCAGAGTAGAAGAATTTTTTTTTTAAAGTATCATAACTTATTTATTCATCTATGAAGTTTTCCTTATGCAATATGTTAAAATACATGAAAATAACATTAAGCCATTCTTACATTAAATTCTATTTTCAAATACCAAATTCATTAATTCTTTAATTTGAAAATACTCAATATTATAAATATTTCAGAATAAAACAGTTAAAGAATAGCCATGAAAAAATATTTAAATCAGAATATATAGAATTCAAATAACAAATAAGAGTAGACAAATACACACGTTTTTTTTAAGTTGTAAAATTTAAAAATAATTGTTTATTGTAATCTTTACTGACTTTTAAACTGAATAAGATAATGTTAATAACCCTTTACATAATCTTTACTTTAATTAGAGAACTGAATTGATCTGAAGACATAAAATATAGAAGTAAAATGCATGCAAGCAAAATATAGATGGAATGATTAATGTGCTAATAAATTTCAGGTGTAAATGGGAAAATTATATAAAATTGCATCAGCACAGCAAATTAAAATACCCGGATTCATACTATTTTAACAACCTATATTTTCCCATTCTAATCTATTTTTTAGTATAAAAAATCTCATAATATAGAATTCAGCAAGAAAAGTTCATGCAAGTTTTATTATTTGGTATTATAAAATCAATTAATATTTATTCTCATAAAAGTAAACAAAAAGTAATTGCAATAATTGAAATCCTTAAGAAATATAATTATCAACAAGATGGAATTTTTAAAAAAATCATTAGGAAATCTCATATGAAGAAAAATTACAAATACAATTAAATTTATAAGTTATAAATGAATTATACAGACTTATACATTTAGTTTTAAATACCATTAATCAAATGTCAACATAATGTAAAAATTTGTTGCAATTGCAATATTTATTTAATTTACCCCATGTCAGGTGAAAAAAAAATGCAGGCTTTTAAAAAGAAATTCCCTCTTCCCAGTTGTTAGAAAGATGTACGAATCTTCTAACATCCATACAATCTACCACATTAAAAGTAAAATTTTAACTATATTTTTGTAGCGACCTAAATATAAACCTCCTTTTATCAATTTAATAAACTATCTAGTTCAACATATTTTCAATTCAAACTTATTTTTAGCAATATCTTTTATAATGGACCAGAATAAATACATTTTTAACTGCATTTGCAAAGTAGAAGTATACTTTCACCTTTATAATATTATATATATATATATATATATATATATAATTGTATTGTTCCACCCTCAAAAGTTTTTAACATTAACTTCCTAGATATTAAAGAAGGCCCTAACCAAAAGCTCTGATACCAAGGATTGGTCGATAATGAAAATAGTCAAAATTTTGTAATTCAAGAGTTGTGTTGGCTGAAAGTCTTTTTAAATTAAAGCATCTATGTTATTCACACATCTTTAAAAAAATGTCTATCTTGGTCTAAAATATTTCATTAAGCATGATTACCAGAGTTGGGAGACAGAATTCCAAAATGTAATTTATTTTAATAAAGTACTTAATGACAGAATGATAAAAAAATATAATTAAGTGTCATTTATGATTCCCCCCCCCAAAAAAAATTAAGCCCATTTCTGAGGTCTCAAAGTTATTTCAGTCACATTTAGAGTGGAGATCCCGTACATATTTTCAGTAGCATATTTCCAAATAGTTTGAAACATGCTCCATTTTTTAAAGATTGTCAAAGTATGATTACCCTTTGGTACAACTTTTTTTCATGTTAAAGTACTTTTGTATCTTAAAAAATACAAAAAATTCCCATTGGTTTTTTTTTTTTTATTTCAAATCAATTTTATTTTTTAAAATATCTCAGCATAACTTTGATTTAGATAATAAGATGCGATTAATTATATGTGAACTAAATAAAATTAATACGCGAGTTTATCAAACATAGAATGTTGAAATTGCAAAATTTAGATGTATATAGATATATGATCCTAAAAATGTATATTTTAATGCTAAATCAGAAGACTAACATTCAGCACATTATTCTAATATAAATAAAGGCATAAAGCATTGATATATTAAAAAATTTTAAATATTTTTCCATAAAAAAACATAAATTGGTACAAATACAACTGTAGATGATAATCATGCCTAATTTATGCATTTTTACAGATGCAAACTGTATAAACTAGGAATTTTAATTTCAAAAACTTGTGTTATTTATATATTCAGGAAAACAAATACTTTAATTTTACTGGCTTAAATTACAAGATTGTTTAAAATATATAAATTAAAAAGGTGTTTTTAAGGTAAAAAGTTAAGTCATTTGATGAGAAGACTGCTAACTTCATGAATTAAATTCTTAGTTTAAAATTATAAATTTCAAATTACAATAGAGATTAAGTTAAATATATGCCATATATGCACAAGTACTCAACTGCACAATGTGAAACGTAAGTGATTTTATAAATATACATATATATTAAACAAAACAGAAGAAATATCAAGGCATTATTCAAGCAAATAAAAAAATTTAATATCTTAACCGTATGAAAAATCTCGAATAAGATGTAGTTTTTTATCTGGATTTCCTCTTAGGAATTTTTGTTTCAATATTCCATAATAAAATTTAAGGTGAATCCATAGATGAAATAAAATAAATACAAGATTTGTTCTTTTCCAAATGACCTTTCTCAGAACCATACCTTGACATCCATACAGTAAAAAATTCCAAATAATTGTTTTGAAATATTTTATTAATGTTAAGACTAAAAATTTAGTTTGATAAAAACACATGATTTCAAAAAAATTTCAAATTAAGTACATAACTTACAATTAGCCATTTTTTTTATCCGATTTGCTTAAATGTTCACAAAAAAATTTATGCATGCACATTTTTAAATTGCTAATATTCAATATGTAGAATTTTTATATGAATACAAGATAAGCATGTTTAAGAGTTAAATGAATATTTAAAACTTAGATTTAAATTAGGTTTTGAAGTGATCAAAAAAATTAACTAAAGTACAAAACAGATAGTTTTTTTTATTACTTATCAGATGCTTAAAAACTTATTTCTATTCAAATATCGTAAAATTTTATAGAAAACTGTTGTATATCCTTTGACTATTTCCGAGTGCGACATCTTGGAGATAATATGAATGATTCACCAGGTCGTTTGTTGAAAATACACAGATTGTTAAGAACACGTGACAAGAAATATATTTACACACAATTTAATAACAATAAAGAAATATTAAAAGAGCAGCAACAACAATTTTAAGGCAAAGCTGAGGTTTGCTAAATACGAAGAGGTTTTTTTTTTTTAATATTTATACATTTTTACAACTTACAGCACAGAGGAGAAAGAATTTACCGATTCCATTCAGAAAAATCGAGATAATATTCTTTACTAGTCATTCTTGATTTTATGAAAAGGGTGGTGAATAATTTTTCCAACCAAAACAAACAGTTTTACCCGCGCTATCAATAACTTGACATACGAACGCCACCATACCAAAGTTAATGGCGGATTTCGATCGGCTGAGCTTATGACAAAGTCGAAAAAACTCGGAATGAATATTCTGGACTTTCAGTACATTAATTTTTCACAACTTAAATTAGTTCTAATAATAATTCCGGCATTTTGAATAAAAGGCAAGACTTAAAATGACCCACAATGGCGGAGGAAATATGCCGGTGTATTTAGTAGACATATCCACGCATAACTAAAACCATTGTTCTAAGCTTGTTAAACGATTTCACCAGAAGAAAGACATCTAATTGTTAATGATTAACAATAATTATTAAGTTAGAAAAATTTGCTCATAATTTGCACTTACCAGTTAATAAATTTAGGTGATATTGCTTCGCCTTCTGTCGTTACGCATGTGTGAGGTTAGAATATCTTTTTGAGACAGGCAATGCAAAGTTGAAAAAAGGGTGGAAGGAAGCGGTTAGTGAATTCGGATTGGCTATGGACTTCGTGACGTCACCGATATCTTCCTTTCCGATGGAACGGCATTTCTGGCGGCTGGCAGAGTTTTTCTGCGTTTTTAGCTCTCTCCAAAACTTTTTGTAATTAATATAATTTCAGACTTTTCACAAAAATTTCTGATAATGAACATAGCGTTAAAAATTTGAATCACCGGGCATTCTTACTTTGTTTCCCAATTACATGAGGTGTACAAACAATATTGTTATAGAGGGCGCTCATGTTAGCCCTCACTTAATTCATTTCTATTCATTTTTTAAACTGATGTATATTTTCATTCTACAATTTTTATAACCACGTGTAATTCTTATTTACTTGTTATTAGTCTTTCAGTTAATACAAAATAGAAAAAAAATATTGAAACTCAAATTCTGAAAGGCAATGAAATTGTGTTATACCATTCTTATGCTAAATCAAAATAACTGTAGTCACATTTTAATCATGTTTTTGTGAGCATTTTTTATGAATGGCATTTGAAAGCAGAGTGGATAACGCAAATTGCTATCATGCAAACAAAGATAGCCAGTTTAGAAATAAAAAATTGTTAAAGTATATCAGAATATTCTATATAAAAAATTTTATATTATTTTCATTTTATGTAGCTTCGAAAACTTTTTATACAGAAGTTACTTATTTCTTTTTTCGTCTGTACGTTTCTTTCAATGAATTTATTCAGAGTAGAAATGATCCTTTGACTTGCGATTATAAAATTAGGTAGATGATACTGAAATAAAAATTAACTTCAATTTTTAAAAAGTTAATGATTCTTTAAGATACATTAGAGAGTAACATCTGTGCAATCGTTCATACAAGGCTGAAAGCTATGAATGTAGTAGTCTTTGTTATCCTTCTTTCCAACCTGCAACAAAAGGCATGGCAGCATTAGACGCTATGTCAAATAAATTTAATTTACCAACTTTTGATATATAAAGCACAGGTAAAAAGAGTATGTTTCCAGACTAGATTGATTCAAGAGGAGAAGCCACTATTATGTGGTTTAATTTTTACAGAATGTTTATATGGGAGTTTCCTAATTTATTAAATTTTATACCTCATAAGAAAAATCAAAAATTTATGTGTCATCGTAAAAAAGTTCCTATCAAAAATGAATATATATAAGAATTTATAATTTTTTAATAATGTTTGTACTTTTTTATAATTTAATAATATTTGTAAAATAAACTTTAATGTTATAAAAATAAATAAATAAAGACAGAAATGTATTATGGTAAGTGGCTAGTAAATTTTACATAATCGAAAATATTTAGAATCATTATAGATGAAGATTAATGACAAATGGGCCTTTCTCATTTTAGCTATTTTTGAAATGTCAAACTTTATCTTCATTAATTTCAAGCAATTCAAATCGCAACAAGACTCATATCTTAATTATTGAAATATTAGGCAATCTTTATGACAGAGCTTTTATGTTTTTATATATTTTACTTGACATTTTAAATTTTATCATCTTTTATGAGCTTTTAATGTTACTACCATTATCAAATTCTACGAACAGATTTTTATTTTTCATTTAAGTTTTTCTTTTCTGTACTAATTTGCCTTTTTAATGATGAATTTATCTTTAGATATACGAAAAAGTTTATGAAATTTAAAAGATTAAATTAGAGCTAAATGGATTTATCTAGTTATAGATAAAATACCGAAACGTTTGTGTTTAATTTCATGTTTCTAGCTATCTCATCTCCTAACCATTAAACTTTAAATACTTATAGTCATGCAACTCAGTTACAGTTATTGTGCTATAAATATCTCCAATCCCAAATTTCAACAGAAATATGTTCGAAATAATATAACAACAAAAAAGAAAGAATCCTTCACTATTGAAATTTTGTATGTACTACAGATTATATTTCATAATTTACATAATATATATCAGTATATTATGCAATCGATTTTTTTCAGCATAAAAATTCAAGATATTTCAATAAGAAATTATGAGAAGTATGACATTTTCCCATTTTAAAACGAATAAAAATGACTTTTGGGCAATAGCGTTTTCAGTAATTATTCCAGAAAATTCTCAAATCTCGTTTAATTTTTATTATTAAAATTATGATTACTTTTTTTAAATTTTTCTGACATGGGCATCCTTTAAAGTACATATCCACAAAGTCAGATAATTATTGACCAAGTTGTCTGGCCTATAGAACACCAATACAAAGACAAACAGACATATTTTCTCCCTGATTATCAAAAGCTATTACGAATTCCTATAATTATTAGATTTTTTTCTCGATTAACCCTGCTTTTAAATACAGATATATTAATTTCCTTTAAAAAAACATTCTTTTTCATACATTTACATATAGTTTTTTTTTTTTTTTTTTTTTTGCTAAAACGGATTTGAAAATTGTTTAAGTTTGTGTTTTAAATTCACTGCGTTTCGAATGAAGCATTTCTCAACCCTTATTTATCTTTCAATAAACAATTATATTTTTCTATGTTATTATAATCCAGAAGAATACAGAAAATTAAGTTCTTTTAAAAAAAATTTTATGTTTCAACATTGTTCTTTCTAATGTTTCTTATTTCTTCTTTCATTAATTTTCTTCTTCTATATTATTAGTGGCTCTATTATGACAAAAAAAGTCATTAAGAGAAAAAAAAATTTGAGTTATCTAAAACGAAAGTTGTTTATACTATAACCAATGAAGCGATGGAAAAGTTGATTTGTCTTATAATTGAAATTACTAATAAAAAATTGATTCTCTTCAAAATTGAAAACTTATATTTCAGTTCAATGACTGAAAATAAATTTTGCAAGAATATGCTTTATGGAAATAAATTTGAGAAATTTTGATATAAATTATATCTATATATAAAAAATATCATTCTTGGACACACTTTGAGCTTGGAAATTATTTGTGCAAATAGATCACCGGGTCTATATTTCTTTTCCGATTATTTCTGTTACCTGATAATTTTTTTATACTCATCTTTAAATCATGATTAATCGAATGATATGATTTTAGGTTAAGGTTGTGCTTTGTCATTAAGTTAAACTTAATGTAAACTATGAAAAAAAACATATTTATAAAACAATACATTTCACCAGTAAGGTCTCTTTAAAAGGTTTCTCAATATTTGAAATTCTTTTTATTTCTTTTTGCACTAAAAATAAAATAATCTTCTGTATTTGTTTTAGCTTTCAAGTTTCGGTTTGATTTTATTCTGAAAAGATGTATTTTTCTAAAGCAATGCTTTTATTGAAAAGAGTTTTTTATTTTTTGTAAGTTTTGAATGTGTTCTTTAAGTTTGATACAGTTCTGAATCGGTAATTAATCTATCATGAGCTCTGCTTTCATGATAGATTTATTACCTATTCTGAATATATGCTTAAATTATCTATCTTCTTGTTGATTGAGTGCAAAATTGATTCGAGTGCACCAATTTCTTCGCCGAGCATCCGTTAGTGAAAAGGTTCGCTTCCTTTAGTTTGAAGGAAACGCATTTTCGCTGTTCTGGACAAGTTAAAACAGGCATTTCTGGACTCAATTCCTCCCAAAAGCAAATATATAGCATTTCTTTTCTGACCCTGTTCTGTTGAATAGCAGTCAAGGAATCCTTGCAAAGAAAATTCTTTGATTTTTGCAACTTTCAGTATTCAATATTGCTTCGAACCAATGCAACATTTTTACCATTCAAGACGTATGAGCCGAAGCTCTGGCACGAAATTGAATAACCTAGGATTAATTATATGATGAATTTTTGCTGCTAGGAAAATAAAAATGGCATCTTAAAATAGATGAAAATGGGGAATTTTTTTTCCCTCTAAAAATTTTTGTAGTCTAAATATTTTGACTTCCAACAGATATTTCAAGCTCTTCAGCCTATTTAAAAATTGTATTGAAAGATTATTGAAAAAAGAATTATTCCAGGATTGGATTTCTAAAAGATTCCAGGATTTTTGAAGTATAAATTTAGCAATCATACTTATTAAGAGATGAAATATTTAAAGAATAAAATATACTTGCACGAAAGAGAACAACATTTTTTTTCTTGATCAGAACCTAACGATCTTCGTTTATACAATTAAAACCGCAAAATACACTACTTTCAAGTTCTAATTTAGATTATACATGTTGTTATTTCTAATGGCACTTGCCATGGATTAACTCGCTGACGCAGTCAGCAATTTTAAGTCAAGGATTCTCTTGTTTAAGTAGCGCCAAATAGAAACAGGAGTACGTCTTATCGACATACGCAATAAGCCCCTTTTTGCAATGGAAGGGGGCACATTCATACATCGAACAAATGAAGAACAACCATGCTTGAACCCAGGACGCAAAGACCACGAGGGAAAACTGTTACGTCGACTAAGTACAGAATAAAGTATAGTTCAATTATTATTAAGTTCATAGATTTTAAGAAGAGCATTAGATTTTAAAGTTGATAGATTTTAATGCTGTTAGACTTTAAGGTTGATAGATTTTAAGAAGAGAACATTTTAAGAACAATAGTAGGGAAATTTCAACAACTTCGTAGTTGAAATTTCTCTGCAATTGCCATTCTTGAGTAAATCTGTTCGCTTTGTTCGTTCTCTTTTTATAGATACAACTGTCCACATAGATTGAATTCTTTAAATTTTATGCAATGTCTGAGAGAATTTCTTCTTGGTGTGTTTTTCTTCATTTTTTCAGGTGGATTTTTTAAAAGATATTTTATAGTTACAATGAAATGAAACAGTTAATACCACCACGGCCATTTTTTAGGCGGCCACTCTTGAATGTTTGTAGATCACAATTTCCCTGTTATTGAGTTTGTAGAAAAATCTCAGATAATTTTCCCGTCCTTTTATTTGATTCCGATCTGGAGGGTTGTCTTTTCAATGAGATTTCCAGAAAGGATTGAGTAAAGAAGTAGAAATTTCAATTAAACCAAGAAAAATCTATCAGCATGCTTTAGTAATTATATGTCTGTTAAATGTGTGAGTACATGAAGAAATCAAGAACTAGCATATCTTCAATAATAGTAAAAGAACACATTAATTCCGACTTGTTTTTTTTTATTTCTTCAATAAACCTGTTACCAAAAATATATACTTTAAACTTCTAGGATTTCTTCGATTTCTTATTGAAAAAAAGAAATACATGTTTAGCTATTTACTTGTTATCAAGATGTCGGAATGGTTCTGACAACCAAGGTAAGGCAACCTCGTATTTACTTCCCTTGTTGATAGTTAAATCTATACTACAATTATAAATGTCAAAGCTTGGATGGATGGATGATGGGGTTCAATAACGCCAAAACTGCTAAATGAAATTGAATGAAATTTAGCACAGAGACAGATTGTAGTCTAGAATAGGACATGGGCTACTATTTATTCTGGTTAATTGGGTGATTCATTTTTTATTAACTAAAATTCAATTCCATATTAAAGGAATTTTCATTTATTTTCAGAGTTATCCCTTCCACAACTTTATTGGAGTTGAGAAGTGAAATTAAAGAGCAACTGGGAACTGAAAATGTACCTGACGCCTACGTCTTCCTGCGCAGTGTTGGAAGAAATTTCACTCAAGTAAGATATCTTATAGATTTCCATTTGGATCAAGACGTTAAACTATCAAATCCAACCACAAGAACAGACGAGTTTGAATTTTGTCGTGAAATTGTTTCACAATGAAACCAAACTAACTTTTAAAAATATATTAAAAAACAAAGAAAAAAATACAAAAATAAAACTGATATCTCAAGGAAGGTAATTTTTTTGAATTTCAAGATAATTCAAAAATTATTTTGGGGGAATAATAATTTGGAAGGTATGAGCAATTTTCCATACGACATAATCAAGCCTATTTTTGTGCTAAATTTAACTTCATTTAATACTTGCTTCTAATATCTTGACAATTACACATTTTTTTTTCTCTGCGAAAACGGATTTTTTTCGAATAAGACAAGTCCACACCAGAGAAACTCCAATAATATTTTATACATCCATTAATTAATTAAATGAAGTCTTGAATTAAGTGAAGCTGTATAAACATTTAAGGAAACAGCCTGAACCATTTATATCACATTCGATTTATGTTTAACTGTAATCATTCGAAGGACTGTACTCAAGTCCTTAGTGTATGACTGCATAGATGGTTATAGTCTTTAATTATATTTAACTATAGCCACATAATACCTGAATGGTCATAGTTGATTATAGCCATTCAGGTATACATACGTTAGAGTTTTATATATAGAGAGAGAGAGATTTGATTGACTACCAATTTTGTATAAATAGAAAAGATACTGAATGGTAATATTAAATAAACCAACGGAAGTGGTTCTGCACCTAAACTTTTTAGCATATATACTAACAAAAGATTTATCCACCCCCCCCGCCGCATAGAAAGTCCAGATTTTTATTTTCTCTGCCCTCCACATATGCTTCATAATATTGTTATGAATTTGCTACTTATTCGTCCATAGGGGTTCTTCTTGGTTTGATGGTTGATGTAGGAATGAAAGTCTTTTAGTAGAAAAAAACAATGACGTTTATTTAAACTAAGAACACGAGCACACAGACGAGACAAATACAAAGACATCAACTATATACATCCGAGACGAACACCAGCAGCAAACTACAACAGCCGTAATCCGTAAGTAAAAATTGATCACAGCACACAAAGCTGTCAGACAGTTCTCAGCAGGAGAGAGAATCTTTGGAGTATCCCTCTATGGTCTCTCCAAACGGCTGAAATTCTCCACTGTCTCCACCTGCCAACTCATTTTTGCACGATTGGTCTCTCCACACACAATACAATGCTGCTTCTACAATAGACAGCAGGACTCGGCATACAGCTAAGTTCAGCAACCGCTTGGTCTCCACACAACGCTGGCACTTCACCGGACAATTCCGCTGCTGTTTCGTTATCCTCTCGTTCTTTGACACCAACTCAAACGATTCTGGTTCAATTCATTCATGCTTGAGACTGCCGGTCTTTCTTCCCTGGAGGCGGAACCAGAAGGTTCTTGGATCAATCAAAAGCATCTCAGTTCCTATTAAATGAATAGTTAAGATTCTCGAAGTTTCCAGCAATATCTATTTCGTCACCAAAGTTTGCACATTTGTCACCAAGTCGCCAAATGATCGCCAAGTTTTCCACCAAGCTTTAAGATCACAGAGGCAGCAACCGATCAGCACCCGCAGGGCTGATTGTAAAATGGTTTTTCTTACGATGAAACTATTCTTGCTGGGAAGCAATATGAAAGAGGAAATAGGGAATTCATTTCGTATAACTTTTGTCAACCGATTTAGACCGACATGCATCACAGAGCTACAATGTGAATAATAAGAAAACAGCTTACCAAATTTCATTTAGAAGTTGTTGCATTTTTGTATTATAATGTTTACGTGCGTGAAAATGTACAGATCATTAGACAGTAACTCCTATAACCCATTTTCTTTAAAATTTGATGCACACCTGGTCTTTAAATATTATTTATGACACATCTTATGCATTTTGTTCTTTAGATTTTGTAGCGTTTTTTTTTAGTTTGTTAGTTAAGATAACCTTACTTAACGGGAACTTCATATAACGAGCAAACAAAAGGCGGGAAAACAAAGGCCATTTACGAGCGAGGTAGCCGGCTTGCTGGCACAGAGGTAGCGCGTCTGCCTCGTGCTCAGGAGGTCCCGGGTTCGAGTCCTGGTTCGGGCATGGTTGTTATTCTGTGTGCTATCTGTGAGATGAGTGAATGTGCCCCCCTTTAAAAAGGGGTTGTGCAAGCGAATGTGATGAGTGTGTAGCAAAAGTCGTACTCTTGGCCCTAGTTGGCGCTACTTGAAACAAGAGACGCTTCATTCGGCTTAAATCTGCTGCTGGGTCCAGCAGCGAGCTTGTCCATAGGCAAGTGCCATTAGAAACAACAACAACAAACGAGCGAGGTTTCTCAAAACGAATGACGAATTGATATCGTAATGTCACATTCAGAATCCTTCCTATATCTCGGATATCGGTCCATCTGTAATAGTTGCTTTATTTTTTCATTAATTCAGAATTATAAAATGTACAATTAAATAAAATTTCAATAAATAAAATTACGAGATGCACTTTGATATGCGTCATTGTTTTACGTTGCAATATGAAAAAAATTTATACCAACAACCTTCGTGCAGAAATACTAGCATATTTTGCTATAACAC
Source organism: Argiope argentata (assembly GCA_026289955.1). NCBI lineage: Eukaryota > Metazoa > Arthropoda > Arachnida > Araneae > Araneidae > Argiope > Argiope argentata. Next base: position 6,471,214 of record JAOUZG010002851.1, on the reverse strand, counting down.
ATTCTGTGTCAAAACAAGAAGCCGTGAAGGAGATTTTTTCAGCATAGAAGTATGTAGCTGCCACAGTATAGCATAAATATCCAGTTTCTTTATTTCAAAGGAGATGATGCTGAAAGCGTGAGACATTTTCGTGAGTACAGCATCCATTTCCAGTGAAATAAAGCAAATGCTATTAGCATGAGATAACTGCCTCAGTATAGCGTCAATTTCTAGTGAGTTAAAGAAAATGCTGAAAGAGTAGGATATCTGCCTTTGTATAGCGTCACTTTCGAATGAAATAAAGGAGATGCTGAAAACATAACTGCCTCAATATATCAGTTACCAGTGAAATAAAGGAGATTCTGAAAGAATAAAACAGCTTTAGTATAGCGTCAATTTCCAGTGAAATAAAAGAGATACTGAAAGCATAGGATGATTGCCGTCATATAGCGCTAATTTCCGATGATATAAAGGATATGTTAAAATCATGGAAAGTAATTTATTTTATGTTAAAAAGCATCAAAAGATAGGAACCATGGTGCCTTTTAAATTTATTTAAAGATAAGATTATGTTTTATTTTCCTAAATTTTAAGCGTACTCCAAGACACATGTGACATTTGTCTTCGGGTGCGTGGGTACTTTTGAAGCGTTCAGTACTTTTGAAGCGTGCCCAAAGACATGAAGCATAACTTTCTTATAAAAAAAGCATTACAAATAACTAATCACATTATTATATATTTGTTTATTTCTTCTGAATTGAGAGAAATCATCCTATTTTACATTGATCCTGCGGGAGAAGTTGTTTCGATTAAGAAGTATTCTACATACGAGTAGGATTCGCGATGAAATGATGCTCATTAAGCAAAGTTTAATTGTAACCTATTATGCCGGGTTCACTTGCACGCTGACAGACAGACTTCCTGTAAATGAATTTCGTCCAAAATTCGGTAGTATTTTGAACAGTTTAAATATTGTATAACTGTTTTTAACTGTATGTTTGAATTATCGATTTTGTGCGACCAGATACCAAATTTCATCCGTCTAGCTCAAAATTTTTTTTGATTGATCTTGTAAACAGGAACGCAGATATAATTCCAAAAATGTGTTTTATGCGGTGAAGTTTGAAACGTGAAAATTTGTTTAAACCTCCAACTGAAAATTTTCCTAAATCACAATATTTTCTCTTTGTATATTTCGCACACAAACAGAACAAAAAATGTGGGAACATTATCCAAGATTCTATTGCCAACAGAAGTATTTTTGAAATTGTAAAAATATATATCGAATGATTTCTCTTATGTTTATTTTTAGTAAAACACTGTAAAGTACTCTCTTTAAAAATGAATATTTATCCTCTTCATGAATAACAAAAAGAAAACTTAAACAGAAAAGATTTTGACGCACAGAAAAAGGAATGGGGAGGGGCTGTAATTCCTGAAGAAATCTAACATCAATAAAGGTAGTTATGATAACAAAACATTTCACATCCATTATAGACTTTTGATAGCAAATAAATCTCAAAAGTTTGTCCCTTTCTCTCCATTCTTTGCCATCGTAATAATTGGTTCTGTATAGAATTTGCACGCGATCGAGCACTTAAGAAACCTTTCTTCAAACACATCTAAGATATTCTTCAATACATCACTAAATACGTCATTTTACATCATATCTATGTCAGTGGAATGTTCTGAGATGATCAACCAGTTCAGAGAGAGAATTTTAAGGTGAGTTTGAAGTTTCTTTTACCTTTGCTTTGTTAAAAAAGCATTAAGAAACCATTACGAAATACTTTGTGAGATTGTTTATCTTAATATGAAATATATAGAGAGAATATTTTGAAATCGTCAAAAAAAAAATTCACCTCGAAATTTTGACAAATCTTCAGGTTTCAGGTCTCTTTGAGTTCGAAAAATGCATATTTGGAATTTGTCTGTCTCTGAATATAATAGTTCAGAAATAGTTTTAGTTGGACATACAAAATTTGGCTTGAGATGTCAATTATTGAGCTGTACTTTTTGTCAAATTTGACATTAATGTAGAAATATCTGTCTCTCTATGTGACATCAAGAAAAGAAAGTGACTTTAAAACGTAAACAGCTATGTAAATAAAATTGAGCATACAATTTTAGAATCTAAATCGTAGATTAATATCAAATTTTGAACGTAATCCATAAATGGGGACACTGTCTATCTGTCTATCTATGTGATATCAAGTACAGAAAGTGACTTCAAAACGTAAACAGCTGTGTAGATAAAATATTGTATGCAATTTTAGCACTTCAATTGTAGATGCATATCAAATTTTGAATTAAATCCATCAACGGTATCGTCTGATATGCATAAAATAAACAAATAATTCTAAATTACATTCTTCCAGTATATAAACCGACAGATTGTCTATAGATTTAAAAGCACATAAACACGATAACTCAAATTCATAACAACATGTATTGGTAAATTTGTTAGATAATCTCAATACTTGCATTTTTGTATCAAATCTTTGTTTTCATCATCGATTAAAAAAAGTATGCAAAATAATATTCGGTTTCTTCACCAAACCACAAAGTACAAAATGCTCATGTGCAGGGTTCTAAAAATAAAAATCTGACCATTACTTGATATCCCTCAATTTTATATGGGGAGGTGATTCTTTTATTTGCGATTTTAAGGTGAAGTTTCTTGAATACAACTCCTGAAGCGTTATTTTTTTCTTAATTTGAATTTTAAAATACATTATAAAAAGGAAATTTTATTATAACGCATAAAAAGTTAATGCAACAATGTAATTATTTGATGCGAATTTCAAATGCATGAATTTCAATCACATATAATGCATTTTCGATTTATAAATTGTTAGCTTCAACATGATTTAAAATAATCACTTTAAATATCTAAATCTGATTTCGTACTGAGATTGCACAGATGATTGAATTCAAATTCAATAAAAATGTATTCTTTAAAATATGAAATGTATCGAAAAAATATTTTTATAATGTGTTTAGAGGATTTAAAAAAATCTTTGAAAAACCTATTCGTATTCTCTAAGAACTCCTCCATAAACAAAATATCTCTGTATGTATAATTTGTTCCATTGTTTCTAATTTCGAACTTTATGAATTCCATACCCCCAGAACAGATTCAAACGAAATTTGGCACTCATGTTTCTTAATACTTAGAAGGATTACCTGCAATATTAAAAATTTTCTACAATTTTTTTTCCTCTAAAACTTCTGGACAAAGCAACACACAAAAGTATTTTCACATTATTTTACGATTTAAAAAAAATTAGCCTTATAGTAACATCACTTTCATTTCCGTCATATTTTGCTTTGATTGTTAATCAACTTTTCAAAGTCGTTTTGAACATAATTTTTATCAATTCTTTTTTTATCGAAATATTAAATCTATTTCATTATTTATTCACATACAACAATTGTCTATGTTAATTTTAAGTTGGTTTCTATAGACATATAGATTGCAAATAGGAGATCGATTTTTAAAGCATAAAATAAAAGCGAAAAAAATTGATATTTGGGCATTATGGTTTATCAGTAAATTCCCATGCCTTTTCAAACTGTTACTATTTCTTTTTGTAATTTTTGGCAGAATTTTGTGACACATTTTAAAATTGTAACTTCCTTTTGGTTGACATATTATCCTGTTTTTAACTATTTCATTTTTTAGTTTAAGTTCATTGAATAATATTTTATTTATCTTAGTAAATTGATCAGTATTTATTACATTACTATATTATATCAGCTTCAGTCATGCTTTTAAACGAAATAATAAACATTCCTTTTTAGCTTTTATATTCCTAACGACAGATTTTTAGTCCTTTAAATACATAATATCTGTAATTCAGATATCATTATTTTTACTTCTGTTAACCATTGTTACCATACCAACGTGCTCATAGTCTAAGTATCGGGTTTTGAATATTTGATCACATATTAGGGAAAACATGAATAACAAAGCACCTGAAGTACAGCAGATATGAACACGGATCATAAAACAGACATTCTTCAACAAATAAATAAATAAGGATAACAGAAAATATTTTCTAAACACATCTTTATTTATGCAGGAGTTGGCATCCTTCAATGCGTTTTGTTGCATTTCATTCGATGAAAATTATTTATCTGCACTTTGTCCGAATTTTTATGAGCTGGTGCTGTTCTCTTTTTAGCACTGATGTATATCGAGACGTGCATGTATTGTATTAGATCAAGTACTACATCATAAATGACACCAAAAAATTTTTAATTCGCCTTTTCTTGACTATTTTGAAATTAATACTGAAAAGAAACAGCATGAACCGAGAAATTAAGTGTTTTTGAAACGATTAATTATATATTTTAGCTTGAAGAATTACAGTTGAGTGTTTTAATGGGATGAATATAAAATTTTACGATATAAAAGTGTTTGCGTTTTGCGTTTTCTTATCTACATACAGAGTGGCTAAATAATAGCAAAACTGAGGGTTAATGCAATATAACTCAGTGGTGGGTTCAAATATAAAAGTAGGGGAGAAAAAATAGACCTTTATTCAATGGCTAAAAATAGCTGTTTTCGGGAGAGGGGGATAGCCTTTTCAATGGAGAAAAAAATCGTTCAAAACATCTGTCGCTTTTTTTATATATATATATAAACGTTTTGTAGCAGACGTACATGAATGTCATTTAATTGACTCGGAATATTGCCTTTGATGATAGCTAGTCAGCAGTATTAATGGTCGCTGCAATTTTCAATCAATTATTTTGTGTACGATTTTAATCGGCAAAATATTTTGATGATCCAAATCTTCACAGTGATATTATTTTAGAAGCTCTGCACTAATCTATTTCTTGTAATTTGCACTTTTCTAATTTTCTGCAATCCCCTTAAATTTGAATTTCAGTTTGAAATAGAAGTGATTGAATTTCAACTTAAAAAAGGTTATTGCTGAAACCAAACTTTTTTAAACATGAAGACATAAGATAGAAATGTTGAGCAATCTTGCATGTGAGAATATTTTCATATTTTATATTTATAATACTTTTCCATAAATTATGCAATATCATTGAGCTTTATTCAATAGAAATTTCTCCGATTCTATGTAAAATTCATTTCATTACATTAAGAGAAAATTATGAAATACAGTTAATCCCATCTGGAATCTCCATAAAAACTTTAAATTCCTAATTTATCAGAGTATTTACTGATTTAAACTTCATGAAATATAATATCTTCATTGATTTATACCATTTTTTATTAGATGTATATGCCTATTAATAACGGTTTAGAAATTAGCTATTGGAAATGGGAGGACATCATTCTCTCATTATTGAATCTTGTGTAATTTTGATAGTTACGTGATTGTTTAAAACAGATTTAATCTAGTTTTTCAATATAAAAAAAAATTTAGCTTCAAAAAAATTTTTTTTTTGGAACTCGATTGATTATATGGTGAAAAACCATCGCTTTTCTAAATGTTGGTGATTGCGAAATATGGCATGCGAGAACATGATTTTTTCGATCGTATTAATATCATGTGATTTAAAAATATTA
>JAOUZG010002851.1:6441785-6457854 GCA_026289955.1 Argiope argentata | reverse complement strand
ATATATATATATATATATATATATATATATATATATATATATACAGGGTGTCCGAGAAGTCTTTGACACATTTCAAAAATTCGGTAAAAAATAATAAACGAGATAGAAAGTAAAATTAAATTACATTTATTACCTCAAATAGTGAAGTTTTTTTTAACGTATCAATACACCTCGATGTGGGCCCCTGATTTTCGGGGGCTACGAGCAAATGACTGATGAATTCTATCGACGACACTTCTGTGTCGACCCAGGACACTCCCAGTTTCCAAAAACTTATTTTTCCATGCGATAATGCTGTTACGAGATGGAGGGTCTTTTCCAGTATTTCGTACGGAAATTACGTTGAACTTGAGTCACAGATTTCGATTCGAAAAACCACATACCACAAAACGCGCGCTAACTTGGAGAAGCCATTTTCTAAATAACTCTTTCTAGCGTTTCAGTACCGCAATCTACCGGGCAGTTTTGCATTAAAAAAAAAACTTTACTATATGAGGTAATAAATGTAATTTAATTTTACTTTCTATCTCGTTTATTATTTTTTTTACCGAATTTTTGAAATGTGTCCAAGACTTCTCGGACACCCTGTATATATATATACAGATGCCTCATTAAATAGGCAATTTGTTCTCACATGACAATAAAAAATATAAACAATATTATCTATCCAGTTTAAATTTAAAATATCTTTTTCATTAAAATTTTAAATTATTCATTTTCACTTGTCACAACTCATCGCTTGTATAGGAAAGGGCTTTCTTCCCTTTATATTTTTCGAAGATCTCTTCTGCCAATAACGTCACTCCCATTAGTTTCTTATACTTATCTAATCATTTATAAAAGATGTTCTAATCATTTATAACTCAATGATAAACACATCCATTATCTTAAAATAACCTCATCGTTTTCCATAATTTAAAAAAATTCTCATTTAATGATTCACCTTAGTCAATTCATTAAATATACCCAATTAAATTAAATTTATTGCTTTGAGATGTGCAGTGTTCAATCCATAAATTGTTTTGTGGCTTTTACAGTTAAACAGCTGCAATCTAAGTTCGAAGAACTGCGGGCCGAACGACGGCTCCGAGAACTGAAGAGGGACGCCCTCATGCAGAAGGTGAGGGACTTGCAGAAAAGGAAAGCTTCCTCAAAGGACAGAGGTGAGTCTCTTGGGATGTCTCTCCACGCCACTGCTCAAAGCACAAATGTTGATTCACGCAGTTTATTGGCTTCATATTTAAAAGAATAAAAAAAACATCGAAGCATTCTTGTACCACAGGGAGTGTTCAGAGGGATTCTAAAATCATAGGACACATTTGAAGGGTATGCTATGCAAGCAAAAACAAATTATTTTTAAAATTCAACAAGACATCTCTAAGGCAAATGTGATACAGGGAGCTTTAGGCTGGGATAGCCTGATTGGTAGAGCGTTGGATTCGCATCCTTTAGGTTGAGAGTTCGAAACCGCCGGCCGAAGACTCTCCGTATTTGTCATGGCTGATGTCTGTTAAATCTGTCGTGGTCACAAAGTCTTCCATGTCGAGAGTAATATCACTGGGGATTTGGGGACAGAGGAGATGGTTCTATGTTCCAGATCTAAATTACGATCTGTGGAGGATTGGATGGAATGCATAAATGGAGTCCACCCCGTAAAAAGGGTTTTTGACGTGTGTGAGCTAGAAGTCAGACTTCTGCCCTCGAGTGTTCAGGGGTTCATTACATAGTGGAACACGAAAACAACTACAAGGAAGCGTTTTGCTAGTAATTTACGTAGAAGAAATTGATGCATAGAAAATTAAGCAGTAAAAGTATGATATAGTAAATGATTCACATTAGCACAACACCACTAATTTACGCTAAAACATTTCAGCATTATACCATAATACTGAAGCTTTCAATAAAAATAATAATAATAATTTTTTAAGTGATTAAATGAAACAAGAATAATAAATCAATTTAATATTAGATGCCTAGCAGGGTAAGGGAAGAATAAATGGCTCACGTTTCACGATTTTGTTCCTGCTGGCATTATGGTAACTGGCCCAGTACACGTTGTTCCACTTTAACTAATGCTAAAAATGTATGTGATACAAGATAAAGACATTCCCTTACAAGTCATTAAGTAAACTTTTGTGATGCTACAGAAAGCTAATGTGAAGTTTGCGTTTTCCTATAGCACAGCTAGAAAGCAATGAATTTCAAAAAAAAAAAAAAAAATGTGGCCCCAGCATTCTAATGACTTCACTAACGAAATTAAACATCAAGACAACCATAACACCAACACATTATAAGTGTAGTTCTCTCTTCTTCTTTTTTTCATGTAGGGAAAAATTGGACTAAAATTCAAATTCTATATTCGGTTGGTTGATTGGTTTTCTTGGCGCAAGAACCATTCTTGGCTATACTGGGCCAAATGTATAGTCGATAAACAAGATCACCTATTTTCGGATACAATTAACCGCATTCCAAGGAAAATCGCCAAGGTTTGCAGATAGTTTTAGTAAAAATACTAAATTCAAGTCAAAAGTTATGACATAATTATTTATGCCAATGCTATACAAAACTTTCTATACAGCACTTTTTTAAAGGAGTACAAGTAACCTTTAGGTAGACCACACCCGTCTGTTTGTCTACACAGATATTAAACTGAATTCTTCTTCTTTTTCTTTTAATAATGGCAAGAAATCCCACACACAAATATTTGATGAAACACTGGAAATTATTTGTATTTCAAGACAACAATCTATCTGCCATTGAAAATTAGCAGAATATCGTATCTTCGCTCTTAATTAAGATATCGCCGATATAGCTGAGTAGATAATCTTCATTTTTACTGTCAAATTCAACACTCTTTTATCAAATGTTTGCTAAGGCCAGGGATCGTTGATCTGGGATTCATTCGGCACCTATCAAAAATTTCAATAAAACTTTTTTCCTTTTACCATGAAACTAACTGTACCAGAAAGTAATATTACAGGCTCGTGATAATATTTTACTTCCGATCAGCATGATAGTGAGCAATAATTTTTTTTTGTTCAGATTGTATTTCAATAACCCCTAAATGCTATAAGTTATTCTTGAAAAATAGCCCCCAAATGTTATTTCTTGAATACATGAGATAAAGATAAGATTATTCTATCTCGGTAGCTCGCGAAGAGTGGAAAAGGAGATACCAAGACGTGAAGAAGGCAACCCCTAGACTGGAGGACCACTGCAGCAAACTGAGGCAGGAACTCGAGAAGCTCGTCAAGGACATGCTGGTCAGCGTGAAGACGGATCGGGATTCACAACCACACAAGCCTTCCAAAAAGGTAACTGCATCTCTTGGAAATTACTAATTGGACATTTTGAATATCAGCGGGTATCCAATAATGCATGGCTAAAAAGCTCATTCATATAAATACTTCCACCACAAGCAATTTTCAATAAGAAATATTCACAAAATCTAGCCATATACAAATTTAAAAAAATAATATTACATGAACATGGGAGGATAATATAATCATCTACCAGAATCTGTAACTCTGTGTGGAGTTAAAAATATCGGAATCCCATTGATCTGTATCAGTATCAGATACTCAAATATAAAATTAACAACAGGAGACTCAAAAAGATTTTTTTTTTCACATTTAAATTGATCGAGTTATTAGTGCGCGTACAGTCATTGCTAGATAGACATTCACGTCCATAAACTAAGGATAATGCAAGTTCAGAAAAAGAAAGAGTCAGAAGCAAGACAAATGTGACTTATTTGTAAAGCCTATTTATTATTCAAAAAGTAAAGAGCAAAAAAGATGTTATATGTTTGATAGCATTGATAAAAATTGCAATTTTTTGCTCAATGAAGTTACAAAAAAAAAACCTACTCACAAAAACCAATGTTACATGGTTGGTATGATGGTTAATACATAGTATGCCTCCCAGACGATGCAATACAGTCCGTACAACGCCCAGATACGCAGAGTATCAAATTATCGATCTGATCTTGGGAAAAATTACATCACTCATCAAGCAATGCTTTCCGAAGTTCCGGTAAACATGTAGTAAGTGGTTGACGAACTGCAACTCGTCGGCCAAACATGTCCCACACATGCTCTATTGCATTCAAGTCTGGTGAGAATTTTGGCCTGTCTATAGGGGTGATATCCTCCGATCGAAAGCATACGTTTACTATGTTTCCAAGGTTAGGACGGACGTTGTCATCCATAAACACGAATTCTGCGTTCATGGCGCCTCGCAACAAACATGCATGTTATTCCAAAGTGGCGTCCCAATAGATTTGGCCTGGCATGGTTCCAATTTGAAAATGTGAAACCCATAATTCCTCCCGAAACGAACAATCAATCCTGCACCACCTTAACGATGTCGTTCAATGATGTTCTCTTGGAGGTACCGAGTACCTGGTGCTCTCGATATGAAAATCCGACGAGAATCAGGCTGCAAGTTAAACCTGGAAAACATCACACAGGCACACTTTTGCGGCGTCCACCATAACCGCAGGCGGCAGTGAGTGGAACGAATTTGACAGGCCTACGAGCATATAGACATGTCTGCCCTAATCGTCTGTACACGGTCTGCCTTGAAATTGTTCTACCAATTTGCTGAAGAGACAGATCTGATTCTGTGTTCCATCTGTTTCTTTTGGCCGTAAATGTCAAATAGCGGTCCTCATTCGGCCTTGTAACTTGGGGACCACCTGTGTTATAACGTCTAATAACATTACCATCATTTTGGAATCGTTGTAAAAGCTTGGAAATGACACTCTGGACGATTACAAGTTCTTCGGATACTTTCAGTTGCGTACGTCCACAGACAGTCGATAATTTTACCAAGTAAAAAATCACTCAAATACATTCTTTGTGTCTTAACTATGCGGTTATTGCACTGAAAGGTTTATAAAGCGCTTTCGATCAATTTTACTTCTTTGCCTATATTCCTTATACATCACTCTCTAACATTCTCGTCAATGTGACTTACTATCGGTGTCATCTGAAATTTGCCTATGATTTTTGAAGACGTGTATAGTCATTTTACGAGTGATATATTTGTATTTTAGAGTTCGATTTCCGTGTGACTCTGAATTATCCTTAATTTATGGATATATATATATATATATATATATATATATATATATATATATATATATATATATATATATATGTATATATTCATTGCTTAAGCAATCTGCCATTGTGCATGAGATTTTACGCCACAAACTTTGTTATTTACTCAGTGATAATCATATCTGAGATATTGTTAATAAGATAACATTCCATAAAAATGACGTCATTTTCTAGTTCCAAAATTTGAATTACTGAAGTGTATGAAAAGGAATCAACTAATTTAGAACTTTTTAGATTTGTCATTAAAAACTAATAGTTAGAGAAAAATTAAATCAAAACCAATTGCGGGACTCCAAGGAACTTTCAATAATTCCAAAACTTGATTTAGCAAGCATCAGACTGAAATTAATCACTAACTTTTGTTTGGACCAAAACTTTAGAAAACATTTTATTTCTATATCTAAAAAGAGCATTAAATGAACATTTTAAACATACTTAGCTCTGGAGTCTTAAAGAGATAGGAGCAGGATGGAAGTTTGGACACCGAATGATATTTCGGATGACTCTTGTTATCTGAACATGGTTAAATAAAACGAATTCATTCCAAAAATAGCTATTCAAAGCGAGACATTATTTTAATTACAGCATACCGTTGGGCTGGTGAGAGCCCCATAGTTTTAAAAAATTAATTTCATTTTTAATTTCTGGTGGATTTAATTTCTTTCAAATCAAATGATCTTCAAACCTACATGTTAATATCTAAAATAAGGAGTACAAAATATAATTATGTCATTTATATAAGATAATTTATTTTGTCCTGCTCTGTAAAAGCTCATTCATAAAATAATCAATAATGATTAAAATCTTTTCTCGCGAATTTCCTAAAATGATTTTTTCGAAGATGTAAATTCTTTATAATTCTCCATTTTCTTTCTGTAAGAAACAATTTTTATGGAAGAATAAATAATTGATTCATATTGTAAATTTCAAAAAAAAATTCCCTTTTTTATTGAATTATTTAATAATGTAAAAAAGTATAATAGAGAAAACCTCCAAAAGGACATCATTTATAAATACTGACAAATGGATTTCTTCTTTCAGACTAGTTACAAAATAATGATAATGCGCCTTTTACAAGAAGTTGAAGACTTGAGAAGACGATTGCAGTCAGTAACTATACGACTAAACGCAGAAACAAAGGTAAATATTTGCATTTTTTTTCCTTTAAGAAGTACGCAATGTTCCTCCTTGCTTATTCTACAAAAAGAGAAAATAAACAAAAAGGCATACGATTTGCAATTTTGATTTTCCTTTTATTCATCATATTTTTTACCAAGATTTGTTGAATAATATCTGATTCGCATAGTCTAGATTTTACTTGCTATTTAAGGACAAACCAGCTGTGAAAACGAGAATTTCTGAAGCTTTAAAACGAATTCCGTACAATAAAACAATAATTAATTTCAATTGGCTATTTATCGCATTGGACTAGTTGGTATAGTAAAAAAAGAAATATTAAGGTGAACATGGAAGTGATAAGTGTTTTAATTACTTTCTTATATAAGTATATAATAGATACATTGTCATTGTCAAAAAATTCGAACATGATATTTTGACGAATCTTCTCTTTTCAAATTTCCCTCAATCCGAAAACCGTGTTTTTCTTCTTTTTTTAAAAAAATTATGTATATCTATCTATGCTACAATCAGCCTAAAACGCTTTGAATAAGATGGGTGAAACTCGGCAGAAAATCTAAACAATTTATAGATTTCTATCCTATTTTGAATGAAATCAATTCAGAAAAATTATATCTGCCCGTCTCTCCGAATACAAGTAATTACTACGACCGAAAGTATAAGGAACCAGGCCTATAAAATTTGATATACAGGTTTAATATTGCCATTAAACAGATCCGTATCAAATTTAGAATTAAATACGTCAAGGATAAATCGTTTGTTTAGGCAAACAATGGATTCTTATGCATTATCAAAGATTGTGAGATTTGAAATAAGTGGACATTTTGGATGGAAAAGAAACAGAACTACAAATCTCATTGAACATTTAATTTGTCAGTAACTTTGCAATTCAGATCGCTGGAAAACCAGAAATTACCGATTCAAGAATTGAACCATGCTTCATCAAAAATATTTTATTGTGTTCAAGTGCGCTATTACTTGTTATTTTACATTTTTTTAATGCCAACTGTTATTTGATTTAACTATTTTGCCTTCCGAAAGTCTAATGTAAGTGAGTCAGTTGACAATCCACGATTCAGCCATTTGATGGCCTGCCAGTTTTTTGTTGTTGTTGTTGGGTTGATTTGCAGAAGCCTATATTTTTCCGGTACAATTCAGTTTTACTAACGACCAAAAAGCGCCAAGAAAAAAAATCGCCAAACTATAAAAACATATTCAAGAGCATTATTATTTATTATGAAAGATTTTGAACGTGTGAATCGCATATTATATAGCTTGACGATTGAAATTCCGTAATTGGCGAAATTTTTTCTTGGTCGCCGTTACAACCGACGAGTTCTAGTTTTCCCTAGATTCAGGCTTATGCTGGTTTTGGATTTTATTTTATAAATTCTCGAAGGTCTAATTTTTTGATGATTACAATACTTTTTCAAATTTTATTTCGCATACGGGTAAGCTATTTCTTCATTTAAACATTACTTACATACTTTTAGGAGCTAATAATATTTTAAACATTTATCACCAGCAATTTAAGATTTTTTTTTCTCGAAACAATTACTATAATATGGAATTATTTTTCTTCCTATGCCAGTGCAATTTCTCCCTAAATAAAGGGTCCTACTGGATGGAAAGAAATACAGTACAATCATTCCTCAATCTACAAAAATTGTATCTATTAAAACGAGTATTAGCTTGGGCTAGATTAATAATATTTCGCTGGATTTTATAACTTTCACGGAGTTGGTGGACTGAATTTTGGTGGCGTCATTGAAAACGCTTCCGTTGATAATTTTTGTTAGTAAATCCATACAATTTACATGTGAAGTGCTATGCATTTCAAAATTACAAGAGATTTTACCATCACTTCAACAATTTTCAGAACAGAACAAAAATTTGCACTTTTATGAACGATCTATGGAAAATGATATATCTTCCTTTCCTTTTCTTTTGTTGTCTTCATTGTTATAACAAAGGTAAACAACGTGAAATACATATATCGTTTGCAGTAGTTGAAACTTACAAATAAGTAGTAGAAAGCAATTCGATCATAAATTCGCTATTATTGAAATCTAATGTATACGTGTTAAAATCCAATGAAAATAATGCAGCTTGATTTTAAAATTATATTTTAATACTTACAGTATGTTCATAGATTTTTTTAAAAAAAGGCTTACAGTTCGTGCAGTTAAAGTAAAAGTAGTAAGAAAATATGCAAAATTAAAGAATAAACTGAAATTCCATAATACAAGAGCTCCATAATAAAAACTGAAAAGAAAAAAAAAGTACGGAAACACCAAACGATATTTTCGCATTTCTTCGTGGAGCGGAATCAATTAAAAATAAGAAATCAAACAATAAATTAAAATAAAATGAAAGTGGCGTCATTTCATAAAATCACTGAATACTTTTTTTTTTTGCCAAATCCTATTTTGCTTTAAAAAATGGTGTATAATACTATTATTTTATCTCCATGGTGCTTCCAATTTTGAAGCAGATATATATAACTTTCTCGCTTTTTTCACCACAGATCTTGAATGAAATAGATAAATCATGTTATTACATAGCTAATTTTTACAATTTTTAAAGAAGTATTACTCATATTTATGTCTTTCCTGACCAGCTCAGAGCACAGGCTGAATTCGAAGTTAAAAAACTGAGACAAGATCTCCTGCACAAAAAGACTCAAGTGACTCTCACCAGGAAACAGACGGCCTTTCCACAAACTTCAGAACAATTCTTTATTAGTGCTGTGTGATGACAGCAGACAAAGAGTTGAAGATTGCGCAGAATGGTTCAGACATGAAAAGGATGCGAAAACAGCTTTGCATCCCCCTTTTGCGAGATATATGCTCAGAGCTTCCAGAAACAGGCATAAAAAGGTCAGTCAAGATAAAAAGGACAATTTTCAGAAGATGTTGCCCTGATATTTGGACAATGAACACAAACTAAAGGATGTCTATTCGGCTTCTTATAAACGACAAAAGCTGTTTGTGTTAGAAGAATGGACCATTTTGTATGTTCTGTTTGTTTTGACTCTTCCTCTAAAAAACTTTCGATCTTAAAACCAGCGATATCAAATTTTTCTCGCAAACAGAAACGCTGCGCTTATGTATATATATGTAACATTTCTTAATTTTATTTCAAAGCCATTGCATAATCATTTCCTATTGAAATAATATTAGTTATTTATATGATATTGGATTGTTACACAGTTCAGATTTGTTTATATTCACTAATTATTTCAAGATTTGCATCCTGAATACTTATAACTTGTGTTCAGGAAAAAAAAAATCCTGATTTCTTCAATGAGATCAATTAACTGCAATGTTTTAAATGCATAAATGTACAGACAGGGGCGTTTCCCCCCTTTGACAGTGTTCTTAGATTTGCACAGCTAGCCTTTAATATGAGCATAATCAATTAAAATTGTGGTCTGAGAATACCCATAATTCCAGATTCTACTTTCACAAGTTCACAGTTTTTATGGATTTGTAACTGTACACAGATATTTTCTCATAAATTCTGCTTTAGAACAAATGTATTAATAGCGAAATTAATTACAAGAAGAAATGGTATTTTACGACAGAATGTAAATATCTTTAAACAATGATAGTCAGTTTCTGGATAGATTAAAGTTATATGCATTCTCATTTAAATGATAGACATGAAACTTTGCGATTATGAAATAATTTTTGATTATTATTCAAGATTTTAGAAATAATTTATTGAATAACTGAACAACTAAACCAAATTTTTTGTATTGTATGCTTTATTTTACCTTCAACATTTGTTAATACTCAGATATCAGGATCTAATTGAATTAAGGAATGACTTTGCGAAAAGCCATTCTCTCTAGAACAATCTCTTGGTGATCAAATTCCTTTTCAGACTATTGGGGGAAGGGAGTTACAAAATCTTGAATTATTGAAGAAGTTGACTCTTCATTCAAAAAAAAAATCGATTCAGCAATTATTCTTTAAAATGTTAGAAAACCAAAAAGGAGGTAGGCAATTATGTTAATTAATGTGCTCAATTTATTTTAATATAAATTTTTTAAGAAATTTTTTATAAAATTATTCTGTTTTGGATTTCATTAATTGAATGGAAATATTCATATATTTTATTCATGTATTCGTCATACACTAAAATTCTGAATTTTTTCTAAAAAATACAAAAAATTTTTTACAATTTTTAATATGAGTTCAAGCATCCCATTATAGTTTGTCTTTATATAATAATGAAAATATTATTTATAAACTAACTATAAAACTCTTATTTCGGATTTTCAATACATGAGTTTTATAAACTTAGGCTTCCAATTCCCCCAAGAGATTTTAGGATTTGCTATTATACTGATGCATCAAAGCAAATCATTGTTTGAATTTTATAATATTTTATATTATAAAAAATCATACAAAATAATCTAATAAACCTAATTATTTCTGACTAATTCAGATCTATTGCTATATTAATATTTCCTCATAAGTTACATAAATAATCTGAATTTGCTTCTTATTATTTATGATGCCAAAATTTTTCAATCAATAAAAAAGCATTTTTTAAACTCATAATTAAAATTAAAATCTTGAAATGACTCTCAAATCAGATTAGCAGCAAGATTGAAGGTTATAAATTACAGTCTAATAACCTATTGTTAATATTGTTATTTATTTTCATTAAGATATTAATATCTTAAAAGATAAAAATAAAGGCTAATTGAAGGGGAAAAAATTCACTTTTAGAACACATTAAATATATACTATCAACCATCTATGACCAAAAAATAATAATTATTAATGAAATGTCTAAGGATTTCTGTATTAAAATGTAGTAATCAATGGGAAAACAGCTCAACATTTATTTGTAAAAAATTATGAGAAAACTATAAACTAAATCAGTATTTAAAAAAGAAATAAAAATACTAAAAAATTACATTTAAGGAATCTTTTTTTAGAATCCACAAAAAATGTTTAGAATTAGTCATAGTTTTATATTAATGTACAAAAGTAGCAAGGCAAAATTCAAATCTTTTGTTGTAAAAGAAAGTACCATATACGATAGAACAAGAATTCATAATTAAACAACTTGCATTTTTGCTGTTATCTTTATCAATAATAGCATGCTCAACCATATTTCAAAAAACATACTGTAATAGCTTTTTCCCTCTGATATTGCTTATTAGAAAATGTTTCATAAATAAACTCTACTGAATAAATTTCAAGTGAATTTTGTATTAAAATAATTCACCAAAATTATAATCTTTGACTGCAACTAAGCTATTTAAAATGTTTTATATTACAACAAATTAGATGCACTAAATTATTAAATTAACTTTTTTCCTTATTTATATTAAAGAACATGTATTTCAGATTATCTTGCTGAATAACGTATTTGTATATAATTTGGTAAATAGTAATTAGTTTAAAAAGTATTTGTTGTATATGAATATTTAAGTACTAACCCATTAAAAGCATATGGATATTTTCATCGTAAATTGAATACATTTATATATATAATTGACTTCATATAATTCTTATACTAGTCAAGGCATATGTATTGTATTTGAAATCATTATTTTCCAACTAAAGTCTGAATTTTTTTAAAGCCAAATTTTTGTGTATATTTATTAGTAAATATCTCAGAGATAATATTTATCATATAAAATGTCAGAATTAATTACTTTTAAACTGTCTTTATGCATCTTGCTAGAAACTTGTACAGCATTCAAAAGAATTACAGCTATGGCTGATTTTTTAAAAAAAAATGTAGAAAAATAAAATATTGCAATAAAAAATTGTTAAGAATGGGGTCTCAATATTTTATTTATTGAAATAAACATAAATATTGTTCAATAACATGACTAAATTTACTAGAGTTGTACATTGTTTGCATTCCAAGAGTTAACAATAGTAAAATAATACCTAAAATACAAAAGAGCTAACACTGAATTTTCTGTATAAGTTCTATAAAAAATTGGATGAGCAATTATTCTAGATTCATACAATGGTAGAATTCTAAAAGTACACAGATGAGATAACCTGGATACCAGAGCAACTAAATTTTGATTTTAGATGAGGAATTTTAATTCAGTAAATGTACTACAAAGTGCAGCAAAGATTAAAAATAGAAAGCAATCCAAATAATATTTAAATTTTTAAGATTATATATAAATGGAAATATTAATTCATAAATGTGCATCAAATTTAATCATATGTCATATTCAGACTTTTTGTGCAATTCTAGATTACTATAAAGAAAATTTAGTGGTTTAATGTATTACATTAATCCAAAAATATTCAAAATTACAATCGTATATTTGCACAAACTAAAGTTACAATCAATTTTACATTTTCGTGATGTCACATTTATGTCTAAAACACACAACAAAAATTATATATTATATATATTCTTAAGTGCTCAGCCAATGTATATGAGATTTTCTTTACAACTTTTATTAATTAATGATATTTATATGTGAGATATTGTTAACATATGACAACTCATATAAACAACTACATTTAGAATATAATAAATGACACAAAAATAAAACTAAAGAATCATAAAATGACAATCTATTTATGATCCCAGTTGACATACAGAAAAATTATTCAACTTTAAAACTGAATATGCACATCCAAAAACTATTATAAGCTCTATAAGGATTTTATAGCTTCTGAAAATGCCTCACAAAATAAATAGCTTTAATTACAAAAAAAAATCTATTTTGTTACATTATTATGTTCACTTCCAACATTAAATTAAGAAAATATCAAATTTTGAACATTTAATGAAATTGGATGGAAATAGCCTACTGTGTAACAATTATAAATTTGATTATCATTTAAGGTATGAAGATTATTTCATAATTAAACTTGAAAGTATATAGTGCATTAGATTATATATATCACAAAACATAATACATTTGCATTAGTTAAATTAGAGCAACTGTCAGATGAATTAAATCTAAATGATATTTAATACCATGTTCAGATTCTAAAAAATTAATACTTACTCTTGTTTGATACAAAAATGTAATCAATGATATTTTGGGAAATTATCAAAGATGAAATAATTATTTTCCACAAATGTATTAGAGTGTATTATTTTATAAAGAATAATATGTAAATTCCGACATTCCTTACATTTCATAAGGGGAAATAAATTTAAGAGGTCAAAATGCAAAGCAAAATTTAAAAATTGCAATTTGTTTCAATGTAACTCCTCAATCTTTTTACATATTATCTTAAGAAATCATTCAAAAATATCTATCAAACAAAAAAAATTAAAAATAAATAATTCTTTTTTTAATCATAAAAATTATTAAATATTTGGCTATTTTATTCCTAAACATAAAAATCCTGTTTAAAAATAAAACTGTATAATTTCTGTTTCAATTAATTAAAAAAAATATTCAAATACTTCATATTCTAATTATGTATATTATTTATAAACTTTAAACAATTATAAAATAAAGAAAAACCTATGAGAGACAATTCCACTGTACAAGCGTACAACTTTAACATAGAAAAAAAAATCCCAAACTAATTTTTTAAAGACAATTTAAGTGACAAAAATATACAGCAAATGTTTAATCAGAATGTGAAAATGAAAATATATCTCTCATAAATAAGTTATAGTACAATAGTTTCATTTATACAAAAGTAGTAATTTTCACTTCAGACAAAACATTAATAACTGACATATTTTTTAAAAGCCTTTTTATTTTACCATTTAGGTTTCAAAATAATTAAAAATTAAAACAGCATTTTGTTAAAAAATATTCTAATATTTAATTGACTTTAAATAAACATTAAAATAGTTAGGGTGAGATATTTCACACTCTGTAAATGGCATGGAAGTTTGGAAAGTTGGGTGCCATCTCAGAAGTTGTTCTCATTAACTGGATTTAAAAATTATAAGCTGCCCTCATAGTTACAGTGAAGCTTCAAAACAAAACACTATTTTAAATAAAAAGACTTTAATAATTAACATATTTGAGAAATTCTCTTAAAACCTGAAAGTGTTCATTCATTATCTTTTTCATTAACTAATATATTATAGGCTATTATGTTTCATATGTTGACTCTATATCACTTTTGAACATCCTCTTTTCTCCTTGTATCATCTAAAGTTCCTCCAATCAACAATGTTGATAAAATTACACAAAATTACATAATGAATTTTATTTATCGGTGGGGTTTTCAGTAACTATATTCATATGCTTGTAAACATATAAATCAAAAGACAGTCAATTCTTCATTGATTTGCCTTTAAAATTTGATACATGTCTGCATATTTAAATGCTAAATTAAACTCATCTCTCTATTTGTGAGTTATGTTCATATATATCTGGAAAGAAGCAAGTTTCTTTTATATAAATTTCATTTAAACTCAAAATTCAATGAAGAGAATACATACGAAACATCAGACTTGTAACTTTATGATAACTTAAATATATATAACTTTCTTAGTTATTGTTGTTCATTGATGAACAGATAAGCCTTTTTTAAAACACTGTTTTGTCCTTTTTATGCTCAAAAAACAACAAATCGAAATCTTGAGATCAAATTCTTTGAAGATCACAATTTTTCTTTGTTAAAGAGAAAGTAAAAAGAGAATTCTTCTTTAATATTAAGTAGGAAGTAAGTACTTGTAAGTTATAAATTTGAAAGACATCATATTTATTTAAATTATATTACTTAAATGCCAACTGCTTAAAAATATTTTTATTTTATTATAAGAACAATGATATATTAAGGCACTCATAAAAAGGAACAAAATATTTTAATATATTCTGTTCCAACAAGACAATTAAAATCACCTTTAATTGATACTGACCATAGAAAATCATCTTAAAAGATAACAAATAAATTAAGTTCAAATACCAACTGTTTCAACTGGACATATGATTACGCCTTTTCTCAATATCCTCCATTGCAGCTTTGAGAAGTTCTAAATTTTGTTCAGATGATACAATAGATAAATCCAGTTCTTCATTGGAAGTGCTATTAGCTATTGAAGTTTCGCAAATGGTGGCCATATCTAGAGACTGGAATGGATGTGAGGAAGAGTTCATGGCTGTTAAAGCCCAATTAGGAAGATTAGCATTCTCTGGACCAATGTTTTTTGAGTCATCAGTGGAACAAGATTCAACCGACAATACAGATTTTAATTCCTTAAATGCCAATTCTGATTTAGATTTCTTCTCTTCAGGAGTCACAAGGTTACCAACTTTCCACAGAGGAGTCGAGGTTCTATTTAAAAAAACAATTAATCATTTATATTAAAATTCAGCTATTTATTATGTTTAAAAATCATAATATCTTGGTACAAAAACAATCATTATAAAAAAAACAAAAACAAAAAAAACAGTAACCTTTAAAAAATACACTCCAAAATTTTTATTAAATACAAATTAAATAAAAATTAAATGTAGATAAAATTAGTTTAAAAATGCTTAATTCCAAAATAATTCTCATGCAAAATTTGCCAAAATAATTTTGAAAAGTTTTGAATATATTTATTCACAATTTATTCAAATCTTATATGTAACAGACACCTTCTACAATTTAGGAAGAAAATTTTCAGCTAATACAAAACTACTTAAGTCATTTCACTTAATGTCAAAATCAACTTAATGTATAAAATTCATTATTTTATTATATTAAACTTAACATTCATAATTAAAGGACCAACAATATTGATAAACCTTAGATCTCGAAGAGAAAAAAAAAGCATGGTGGGAGAAAGACAAAAACTATTTTATATATATATATGTGTGTGTGTGTGTGTGTGTGTGTGTGTGT
>JAOUZG010002851.1:6424734-6441685 GCA_026289955.1 Argiope argentata | reverse complement strand
TGTGTGTGTGTGTGTGTGTGTGTGTGTGTGTGTGTGTGTGTTAAATTACACTCATCATATTATATATAGAGAGATAGATAGATTTTTTGAATTAATCAAACTGAATTTAATAATTCATTTTAATATTGAAAAATAATATTTTAGATTTACTTCAAGTTTATAAATTAATATTATAAGAACTGCATAACAAATTCATATATTGCCGAATTTAATGGAAAAATAATTTTTTGAGCATTTTATTCATTATTATAATGAAAATAATGCATTATTTTGATTTAATTATCTATATATACAGGACAAATAATTTAAATTGTGATAAAGAAAATTAAAAAAATTCTAAAACATTGCTATAGTCAAATATATTATAGGTTAGATAAATAGAATTTTTATTAAGGCCTCAAATGAATGACACTCATTCAATTTTATAAAATTCCGAGAAAGGTAAAAAATTTTAATGGAAAACATGTTTGCTATAAATTTAGAGAAAAAATTCGGATTCAGATATCTATTCAAGATTTTTTCATCCTTTTCTTAAAAAAGTGGTTCACTTTTAAATTTTGTACCAAAATATAAATTATAATTACCAAATCATTCATTTAAACAATTTGCATTTTTACTAAAATAGAATGTTACATGTTTACTGTATCTAAAAATGTATTAACCATGTGCATTTTTAAATGCTTATTCATTATGTGCCTTACTACAAGTATATATTTTTTAAAATTATTTTTAAAGAAATAAAGTGATAACTCTTTTACACAATATAATAAAAACAAACTCCAAAGAAAGAATTTGGAAGAAAATCCAAAAAAATTTTGAAGTGTTAATTTTTTTAATTTGAAATGTCTTTAAGTCCCCCCCAAAAAATTAAAGCAGTAGTTATTTAATATAGAATATCAGGAGAAGAAATTTATCAATACACTGTACAAATAAATAAATTCTGCTAAAATACACTTAAAAAATTACACAAAAAATTGAAATGAGACCTTAATTACAGCAACAAGCCAAAATAATTATAAAGGGAATTTCCAACAATTTGCATTAATTAAAATCTTTAACAATAATATTTCTTTTTAAAAAGAAGATACATAATATTATATTATGGAAGAGTATACTATATTAGGTTGATAACATTACATTTCAATATGATTTTAATTCAATGGACACATTTATGAATCTTGTATTGATTACTATTAATATAGATTAATTAATAAATTGAACACCTGAACAAACAAGAATCAGTATTTTTAGAAAACATTCTTAAATATTTTTTATTAATTGATTTTTCTTTTGCCATTTTAATTGTAGATTTCCAATGTCTTCAAGGTTTAGACATTCAAACACATAAGAAATTGTATAAAAAACTGTAAATTTGACTTTCATGTTTATTGATTATGCTTTTGAAGTATAATCAATTAATTAGTTAGAAACATAAAATATGTTTAAAAAAACTAAAAATTTTGCATTAAAATGTATTATCCTTATTTCATTTTCAAAATTTAAAAAAATCTTTATTTTAAACTGAAAATTATAATAGTAGCCTTTTAATCAAAAATGAATTTAAAATTATATTTTCAAATAAAAAAATTAGCGTTGCTTATTGCAAAAAGAGTGATTATAGTTCAAGAATCATCAATGAAAATTGAACCATTGAAATTGATTTATGTATTTCCAAGTTTTTTATTTATTTTTATTATTATTATTATTATTATTATTATTTTACATGAAGGGATAAAATTCTATTATTAAATTTGCCTCCGATATTTTTATATTTGATATTTTGTTTACTATACATCAACAAAATTAGTGTTTATGAAAAAAAAATTTTTTTTTGCTTGATGAAAAGTGTGATTAAGTAGATTCCCTATTATTGCTAAAATGACTACTTCACCTGCCATAAAAACAGATCACTGTTTACTAATTTTAACTTGAAATAAGTAAACAGAATAAAAATTTCATTTAAATATAAAATAATATTATGCCCCATAATTTTATTATTTCAATGTCCCCTACATTTACAAACTTAAAAAATCTATTTAATATATAATTAATAAAATGCAATAGGATAGCATCACTAAAATTTATACTGCTTACAAAAATCAAATTATATTTCAAAATGAAAACATAATGATAAAAAAAGCATTTCATCCTTTCCCATCTTATTAGATAGCATAATCACATTATATCTTATCAATCTAAATACCAATTATTATACTTAGCACCACCTATAATTTTCTTGGTCAAAATTATTAACAGTACTTGGATTTGCAGCCAATAGAACTACTTTCAAAAATTGACAAAATATACTATACTTCTAATAAATAATTGTTGCAGATTAGATAGTCACCCCATTTTCATATTTATTACTGGCTTGAAATGGATATTTAAGATATTTTTGTGTATTTGCAATAGTTGGCAATTTAATAAGAATATAACTTTATGAAATAATTAAACTAAAAGATATATCTATAAAATAGCCATTTAAAAAAATTACTTCCTAAAAGAAAAATCATAGATTTTACTCACTGCAATTGATAATCTGGAGCACTCAGACATTGCTTAAGTTCTTTGGCAGAAGGCACTACAGTGGAACCATCTTTGGTAGTTATCACAGAAAATGAGGAGAGTGTATTTAGACCCTCATGCCATTGAGATGAAGGAGATTCTTGTTGCATAGCTAATTTGATTATTTTCAACTTCTGAAGAGCAAGATCTTCCTTCTGGATATAAAAGAAGAAAAAAATTACAATATATAAAAAGAACATTGTCTACTGCTAATATTATACTATAAATGAATCATTTAATCCTTTCAAGGTATTATGTACAAAAATGAGATAATGGTCAGTAAATATGATGGTTAAAGAGACTAGCTAACTATCTGAAAAAAAAAAATAACAATCTTAGCCATAGAATATAGATATAAAAATAGCCAATCGAAATTATCCTTGAAAATTTAAATGGTCATTGAGAATAAGATTATGAACACAATGGGCCCATGTTAGAAAAGCGATTTCTATCAATGACACTTGCTTGAGAAAATAAAATTTAATAAATTGAGATATTTCTAACAAGCTAAAGTTAATAAATCATTTTATTTATAAAATATGTGAATTTTATGGGTATAATTTGAATGGCAAATCAAGAACAGCATTGAATGTGTTACAACCAATAGTTTTTTTTTTAATTGCATTTATGACTACTCTTATTTGAAATCAGAAATTAATAAATTTACACTTTAAAGTTCAATAAAAAAGAAATAATACAGCTTATTATCTTTAAATCAAAAAATTATTATTACCTCTTTTTCTATGAATAAAGCAGTTGCAGAAAGCTCTAACCTTTCTTTCTTCAAATTTTCCTTTTCAGCTTCCAGTTGTTCCTTCATCGCATCTAAACTTAATTTCTCAAAACAACCACTTAATTCATTATCTTTCATTTCTTTTTCTTCAGACATAGCCATCTTAAAATAAATATGAAATATATTTAATAACAAAAGTGAACACCAATTACATAATTGAAGCAGTTTCTACAAAGTTACCAAAGTAAAAATGCTTTTTCCTTTATGCTCCTTCCTTATTTGAAGGATAAATTTTAATAGAAAAGACTCATCGCCAATAAATTTTTAAAAATTCATCACACACATATATTTAACTATAAATGTATAATGGAATAAATTCTTTAAATCAAAAGTTCATTCAAAAAATTAGAGGAGATTGAAGAATCAAATTTTAAATAAGAATTGCAACATAAATACCTGTTCACATGGTATTGATCTTTCAGATGATTCTTCATGTGAAGACAATTTCAATTTCAAAAGAGTTGTTTCATTTTCACTCTTTTTAGAATAATCAGCAATTATTTTTAATGCTATAAAATGTGGAAAAACAATTAGACATTATTATAATTTATATAGTTGTAAGTTTAACTGTTAATAAACAAAAACTAATAACAATTTCAAAAAAAATGTAATGAAAAAAAAACTTTTTTTAAAGCACAGCTTAACTATTGTATTCTACAACTGTTGTTCAACAGCACAGAAAGAGCTCAATTAAAAATAATAATAAGTTCTTTCAACAATCAACTAGTCTCTCACATTCTTTATATCAATAAATCTGTAATGATAAAGATGTATGTGCATGCGGTGGCACTCTACAGGTTAGGTTATTTGATCCCCAGCTATATTTGGCAAACTTTGGACAGACTGCTTTCAAATTTTATTTAAAATATTAATTTACTAAAAATTAAATTGCATTGTGAAATTTCCCTGCTATAACTTCCTGAATTATTATCACACAGAGATGAATTGCATATTGTCTTTAAAAAATTTAAAACATGTCTTTTTAATGATGTCAATTTAATATTAGTGGGATTTTTTGAAAATTTTTATCATTATGTATCGATTTATTTTGCCTAGTTTCTAGCAATAGATTTCATTATTATCATGACAATCAACTTCTTTTCCTGTTTCATCAAATATCTTATTGTACAATTTTCTTCCATTGTTGAAAGCTATGGAACAGAGATTCCGTTTAATATCTGTGCAGCTAGTTTGGAAGACAAAAAAAGTGAAATTACAAAATTGCGGAATTTAAAAATTAGATATGATATATGACAAACATCAAGTAGAATATAAAAATAGTTCTCTTCATTTTGAAAGCATCTGAATTTGATAGTTAACTCTACTTTTAAATACTGATTTTAAATTAATCAGCAATCAGGAGGCTAATGATATAGTTAAAAGTCATGCATTTTCATATGAAATAAAAATAATCAAAATTTCTTCAGTGGTTTTGGCTGATGAACTAAATTGCAGAATTTTCTCATTGAGAATGTACGGCAAAATGATGTTTTTTCCCCTCAAAAACTTAAGAGTGTAATCTAAAGAATAATAAGATTTCGTCTACATTAATAAAAATGGAACTCGAAATGCGTTGCTAAGCGCAAAACTAGAGAACGGCTCGACCGATTCGGCTAATTTTTTTAAAAATAATTTCGTTAAGACACAAGGATGGTTCTTATGGAGAGAAAAAATGAAAAAACTGTAAGGAAAATAGTTAAAACGACACTTTCTTACTTTCCCGCCAAAAATCTTCATTTCCTTCCCCCACAACGAGTAAGATAGCAGGAAGTAATAAATTATCATTTGTTTAGAAAGAAATGCGCGAAGTTAGTTGGTTTTCATTTATCAATAACGGGATGTTTAAAAAAGAAAGAAAATAGTTGCTTTTATTATTAGTCTGTATGGATATTTAATGTATGTCTGCTCAAAATAAAGTCATAATAAAGTAATAAATAAAGAAAAAAAAAGAATAACAGAGGTCAAAAAAGGTTTGTAGAAAGAAAAGTAGTGAAGAAAAAAAGAATAGAAAAATAAAGAAAAGGGTGTGTGTGTGTCACCATTATTTCCTTTGTGCGCGGCATTTTCCGAGCTGTTTTTAAACTTTCGCATCTCTTGAAAACCAACTGTGTCTTTATTTGTTTAGCGTGTTTACATTGATGAACATTTGAATCTCATTATTCTATAAAAACGTAGAATTTTAGACCTTTCCCTCCACCATTTAAATAAAATATCAATTTCAGGACAATCATTGCTCGGATAGAAAGAGAAAGATGAGTAGTACAATGAACAGAACATCTGAAGAAAATAATACTATAAATGAATTATATGACTATCAAAATTTGTTTGGTTTAAATATATTTTGGTGAAAAACCTGTTATAAGACACAGCTACATAAAATATTATATGAAAATTTTAGCAAGCATTAATACTGGCGAACCAACTGGTCGCCAAAGGCGGCTAGTATGAAATAAAAATTGGCAAAATAAAACCAGTTGGATGATTGGTTCATCAATCTTTCATATAATTTTTGAAATTCATAGATAAACTGTGAGAAAAATATAGAAAATTTAGCACACTATTATAAACTATTCATCATTTGAAAAGATAAAAAAATGAAAGAAGAAATTTATAAAGAATAAATGTATATATTATATTATATATGCATATACTCTTATTTTGTTTCATTATTATGAACAAAAAGAGAAAATTAGATATTATTCTTAAATTTTTACCTACTTAGATTCCAGGTTAGAAATTTTTGCTTAATCAATTCAGTATATATTTTCTAATAAATAGCAAATTCCTTGGTTTATAAAAAAAAAAGAAATTCAATATAAATTAATAGTTGATATAATTTGATTACAAAGCAAAACATTCCAAGTAATTTCATAAATAAAGAGAGAGGTTACAGTAGGATTGATTCTTAAGTCGTATCTTAAATTTTTAATAGTGTTAAATTTTTCCTAAATATTTAATTTGTATTTTTCATCTATTCAACACCTTCTGAATAATATCTTCTAAAAGGGGTTCTTTTTTTTCCAAGTCTTAAGTTTCTTGTTTTGTTTGTTTGTTTTTTTCCTTGAGATTGAGTATTTATTATTATTACTATGCAGTGCTTTAGTGAATTGATCTGGAATGATTTTTCTATAACATACTGCTGCATTGTATTTTCTGTAGCAATAGAACAATTTTTCAAAGAAAATAATTAATTGGTCTTTGAATTTCACCACAAATTTTAATTCAATATAGAATATTAATTTATTATAGTCTCAGAGTTTTTCTAGGACTCATAAAAAAGAGCATTTTTATCAATTCAGAAATTTATAATTATTTTTCTATTAGTAATTCAAATTTAAGATATTTCAGTTTTTTAAAAAAAATTAGAGAGTTGAATTGTCATATTTGTTCATTTTCAATGCTTTTCAAAAAACAAGTAGGAATGGGAGCAAATAATCGAAATCTATAAATATTCTGCATTTGTATATACTAATATTAATACCAGCAATTTATACTAACCATTTCCTTTTAATTTATTAAGTAAATATTGAAATCTGTCTTCTAAATGTTTTCGTAAATCGGGTCTATTCCATATGGCTTTCAATGGAATAAGATCCATGAAGTCTTGCATGTTGCCCTGTAAAAAAAGTTAATAATAAAAGCTTACTTTTCAAATTAAACAAATTTATATTACTAAGATAAAGCAAATTATTAATTTATGCTAAAATTTAATTTTTTGAAAAAAAATAATTTCATAATAAAAATTAACTTTTAAAATTAAGTATACAAAAAAAACATAAAAACTGTAAAATTAAGAATATAAAAAAGCACATAAAAACTGTAAAATGAAATTAGAATTCTTTAGAATTCTATAGCTAATTTTTAATAAACCAAGTTTTCACAAAATTTTTAATCAACAACCAAATTCTGTAGGATCTGCCTTTAGTTTATTTCTCACTACTGAAATACATACAATTAGTACAATTTTTAATTGTAAAACCTATGCTTTTTAATAAACTGGAACCATATAAAATTCTTATTTAAGAAAATGTATTGTAAATATGTAAAAAACATTAAAATCAATTTTTAAATTGTTTCTTTACTTTCCATGAAAACTTTTTACTTTTGATAAAAATTAAAGAAATACTCACTTCAAAAGATAAATTGATTTCAATTATTTGATGCTGAATCTGTTCAAAACAATTGTGGTATTCAGAAATTTCTTTCATCATTTCCTGACAACGATTTTCATAGCTGGATATAACAGAGTTGTACATTTCTTCCACACATCTAAAGTTACAAAATCCAAAAAGTTCAAAAATAATAACAAAGAATTATCTGATAAAAAACCCACATTATATAAGGATTAATGAAAAAAATGAGATCAATATCAAATCTGCAATTAAAAATATGCTGATGGACATAGGAAGTAATCAAAAATATATGCAATTAATTATTTTTGTTCTTGTGTTTTCCATTTTAAAAACATTTACCCTGTAGTTTCATATAAAACTAATTTTTATTTTATTAAGGAGCTTTTGTATGTAACACTAGCATTCTGGTTACAAAAATGTCTTCAATCATAAATAGGAAATTCAAAAATATATTTCGAAGAAGAAAAAAATGTTTATCATAAAATATTTTCCAATTTAGCATTTCTCTAATATGGTTTCCTGTTATTTTACTAATATTAATAAAATTTATAAGAAAATTAGTAAAATGGCTCAAATATTGAATTTGAAATCCAAGTCTTGCTTATTAATGCAAATTTAAAAGACAAATAAATCACAAGAGAATTCAGCATCACAAATCATATTCTTAAAAAATAACGTTAAGTTAAATTTGTAAGTGTATCTATAATCTGAAAAGCCTTTCCTTTTGAGAAAAAAAAAAAAGAGAACAAAAGTAATAATAATCTACTTTACAGAAATATCAAATTAAAAACAGTCTATATTTTGATAGAACAAATTGTATCGAAAAAATAATTTTGTTTTTGGTCCATTTTTTATTGAATGGTTTGGCTTTTACTGAAAAAGAAATGCCTCTTTACAGAAAGGTATGTTTTATTAATCAGGAATCATACTATTACATGATTTTACATAAATATAGCTTTTGGAAACTAAAAACATGTCTATTTACAAGTTCTCTTTGATGAGAGAAATAATTTTTTTCTCCACATTCAGAAAAAAAAAATCATAATTAAGGATTTTAAATTATAAAATATGAAAAAAATAAGTAATTGCACTTTGATAACATCTTAAGTCAAGTTGTTCAAATATATACACATTTATTTGCTATAATTTTCCAACTATTAAGCAATGTAGTACATGAGCTAACTCAGTGAGAAACTGAAAGAGGTCGGTATACAAAACATAGGCTTAAAATAAAAAAAGCTGAGAATAATGAATCATGAAAACAAATAAAAATATAGACAATGAGAAATAAAATAATTATGATCAATTGGAAAATAAAATAGATTTATATTAAAAATATTGAGGTAATCCAAAATCCAGTGTCATGTCTGAATCTATTATAATAGCCATAAATTTAAAAATGTATATCATTAATATATATATCAATAATATTAATATCAGTATATACTGAAAATTTATTACAGAAAAAGTAAATTCGAGAATACACTTCTTGAGTTATATTTTATGATATCAAATGTAAGGAATATAAAGTCATGCACATGGCACATTCTGAATATATACATTTTTAAAATAATAAAATTAGCATAGAGATGTTTTGCAGTTACCTCTCAAAAATTATTTAAATTTAATTAATTGTTTATTATAAATTATAATTTATGCAATAAGGTAAACCTAAACAGGAAGAGTCAAAGTAGAGAGTTTTAAGTTTTTTTTATTCCTCAAACAGAAAATTATTTTTTTAAATAGACCAAAGAGACCTGAATAAACTGCATTTTTTAATAGATAAAATTGCATAACAGTTTAGAAAATTTCTTACTCTGGAAAATTATGAAAAATAATAGAGACAATAATAGAGAAATCTCAGTGTTTTATCAGTCTAAACAAATATTAATACACATTTGGTATTGGATATTCCTAAAAATGTTTTTCACCTATGGAAATATATGATTCATCAACAAACTTTTAACATTTCATAAAAGCAATCACTGCATAGTAATGCTACTGCAACCAAATAATTTATCATTTTTCTATTCCTGGTGTCTTTTTCTATAATAAGGTAACAGCAGTAGTAGAAAAATACTAAGTTAAAAATTACCTTTGATTAAATTATATAACTCAAAATTTAAAAAAAAAAACTGTTTTTATAATCAAAATTTAAGAATCAATTATAAAGCTTTTATAATACAATCCTTCTATATTAGGATTATAAAAAAAGAGCAGCAGATTCTTTAAACTTAGTAAATAAAATATGACTTTAAATTGTATTTCTTCTAAAAGATAATAAGCACTACAATGCAAAATCTCCAAAAATACATTTGATTTATTGTGATATAACTTCCAGTGAATTTTGTTAATTTTAGATGGTAATTTTTTCTATTTATTCTATCAACATAATTTTCTGTTGTCTCTTTATTCAGAAGTTTCAATAGAAGAATTAATTTACTAACAAAGTAAAATGGAAAATATCAATAAAAAATATTATTTAGATAGCAATTTATAACTCAAATATATAAAAACATACTGCAAAAACAATTTTAACCACAATTTGTCCAATTTACCCAAAACTTGTCCATACTTTAGGTTCTTGAATGAGCCTGCAATAAACTATACAAATGTTCTAGTCAGAAGATATTTTGTTTACTATACACCATTAAAATTAGCATTCTTGAAAAAAGCAAATTTTAGAAATTTGCTTGTTGAAAAGTGGGATTAAGTAGTGTCACTATTATTGCTAAAATGACTACTTCATCTACTAAAAAAAAGAGATATATCAATGTTTACTCATTTTAACTTGAAATAAATAAACAGGATAAAAAATCATACAGATTTCTCTGTCTAATTGGTTGCTATGCATAAAAGTTTACACAATACTTATATGTAATTGTAAAAAAAAAAAAAAAAAGACTAAACCTGATTTATCATAATGTAGCAGTCAGTTCTTATAAGCCATGATATCATAACTATGAAACTAACATAAAATAAAAACAACTCAGCAATGAAAATGAATAATGCATCTAGTTATATGAGTAGGGAAAAAAATGATTTTTAAATCGAGAACAAGCTTATAAAGGGTCAATTTCTCTCCTTATTTTTCATGTTCTTGTTTTGGTTAGATTTTTTTAAAAACGAACATTTTTTTTTTTTTGAAACTAACAAGGAAAGTGGTACTTTTATTAACTAGAAACATAATTATTAATAATCGGACAGATTACACATCCAGAGGCATTCATATTGGGAGATTTACATACATCCAATTTAACCATCATCCTTTTATTTGCCAATCTTTTAATAAAGGTTTATTTTAAAGAAAGTCATGCTTCAGTGATATGTTATTCATGAAAGCTTAAATTTCTCTGAATTAGAAGCACTGATATGGTTTATTGCAGACTCATTTATAAACTGATGGTATGAGCAAGTTTTTAGTAAATTTGACAGATTGCAGTTAGAATGCAGTATTCAATGTTAAAGATTTTGACAATAACTCAGTCTTGCATTTCATGAAGTTTTTAGCACTTGTAACTCAGCCTTAAATCCAAACATGCCAAATGAAAATTATATCTTATGGGATTTTCCACTGTTCTTTTCTCCCCAAAATGTGTGCTTATTTTATGTATAAATCTATCAGAAACTTATTAAATTATCTTTTTTACAAATAAATTGCCTATTTAGTGTGAACGTCATAATTTACAAATAGTAAGAGATGAAACAGTGAAGATGGTTTTATATTTTGATTTAAAAAAAAAACTAACAGAAATTAAATTAGTGCTCCTGAAAAGGCTTTTAAAAAAATTATTTTAAGATACAGTAGAAATATTTTTTTGTGCAGTGATATAGTCAGAAACGATGGCAATAAAACAATAAGACTTTGCACTCCTTTTTCAGGAGTTAAAAAATAAGTTGGCCAAATATTGATTCAGTCCATTAAAACATGTAGAATCGCAAAAGGTTCAAATAAATAAGCGACATTCAGTTATTATATATATAAGGACTGTTTGGGTTTAAAAAAAGGGAAGTCTTTTCAGAAATATTTATTAGAATAAAATGGTCAATGTCAAAGGTGACACAAAAAGTGGCAATCATATGATATAACATATACAAAAGTACATGGAATTTTTCTCCCATACATATGGAACAAATAAATGCAGACAGCAAAAAGTACAGTAATTCATTTCAAGCAGACATTTGTGTAAATTTCTCCAAAATTATTTTACAAGCATACAGATTAAACAACTGTAAAATAAATTTAAATTAATTTTTAATTAAAAATAATCACAAAAGTGGGGGGATTTTTCAAATACATAGATAAAAAGGTTTTCAAATTATAATAAAATATCAAAAAGTAAAGATTAAATTTGAATTTTCTTTTATATTAAAAATTAAAAAATTCAAAACCACAACACTTTGATTTCAAATTAACAGATAACAGTTATCAGTTAGAACTTATTTAGGAGTTTGAAAATACATATTGAATTTTTAGATAAATAAATAATTATAATTATGAGATGCATTCAGTTAAACCAAGATCAAGTGACAAGTAACTGCCTTAAAAGTAAGACAATGAGTATTAGCAAATTAAAAGCAATTCAAACATTTGAGTAGAATTTATTTTGAACACTATTTTTCAATCTTCTATTAAAAAAAAGTTATTCAAAAAAGGATTATTTTTAATTTCAAGCAGCTCTTTCTCCTAATATATAATATTTAGAAATACATCTTCCATTATTCACCATTAATAAAGCTACTTCTATAAGGCATTCCAGTTAAGCTACCATTGTGTATAGAGTATTTTGATAACAAATTAAAATAAATAAATTCTTACTTTGAATTAGACAAGAAAGTTAAATAATTGCAATTAGAAAAATACACATTATTTTAAAATGTCATAATTTTACTGAATAACGTGGACAAAATCACACTAAAAATTAAGTAAACATAAAATATGACTTACGATTTTGCTACAGCGCCAGTCTGCCATTTTCCTCTTTGTTTAGTGTTTCTTTGTAATAAATAAGAGGGACTAATACTAGCTAAAAGAATGATAGATAAAGAGTTACAAATAATAGATTTAAACATTAACTCATATTAAAAGAAATCAATGAAATATTTTAGAAAAATACAAAAATCTTGAATATGCACAATATATTAACAGCACAAAAAAATCATAATTAAGTTTTTAAAAATCAGCATAATTAGTAATCATAACAATTTATAAAGAAAACAAATAATAAATAACCACAAAAAATTCCTTTTCTGCTATAAATTCCTTTTTCTTATTATGTTATTAAGAAGGAAAAAAACTTATATCTATCTTTGGAATTAAAGCACTAAAAACCTAATATAAAAAAGTTAAACTTAGCTCAAATTTAATCTTAACTTAGCCACATTAACTGCCCATCATGATAGAAACATACTGTTGTCTTGTATTAAATATATGTATGCAGGGTATCCATAATTAAGTGACCCTAATTAAAGTTGTCTGCAGACAAAACTATTGTTCATAAAGTTATTAAATTTTGTACAGGACATAATGAGGGGTTGGGAATTTGTTTGAGCAAATAAAAAAAAGTATAAAATTCCACCACAAGGGGCAGTTTTTCAAATGAATAACATATTTAGCAAATTGTTGACAAATTTAATTACCACAAAACATGTTCAATATGTTGGCCATCTGGAATCTAAGATAGCATGTCCCACAGTTTACCATAGTGTGTTCTGAAAAAAGTAAGAACATGATGCAAGATGCTGCTTTTTAAAGCAGGTAAAGTTTTTGGATTTTCACGACTTACCAGATATTTTAAATGCCACCAAAGCCAAAAGTCACTTGGATATTGGTCTGGAGACCGGGGATGCCACAGATCATTAAAGTAATGGCCGATTAAACATTCTTCAGTAAAATAAATATGGAGAACATCCTTCACACAATGGCTAATGTATGGAGGAGCTCCATCTTGCATGAAAATTATGCTCAACAGGCATTGATGTGCTTGATCTGTTCAACTATAAAACCTGCTATCTCAGAATTCCAGATGGTAGTGGAAAATGATGGCCGTCATGTGGAACATGTTTTGCTAGATAAAATTTGTCAAAACTATGTAAAATAAGTAATTAAATTGAAAAACTGTCCCTGATGGCAAAATGTTTATTATTATTATTTATTCACTCAAACAAATTCATATCCCTTTATTTTGTCCTATAAAAAATTTCATAATTTTCTGAACAATAGTTTTACCTGTAGACAACTTTAAAGTAGGGTCGTTTAATTATGGACACCCTGCATATTCAAAACTGAGAAAATTAATGAATACATATTTTTCTCCATTAGAAACAATTATTTTAGAATTTTAATTAATGGATTAACACTTGGGGAAAAAAGACAAAAAAAGCAGTGTGAAATTGCATATTATTGATTTTATTTCTTAAAATAAAATTAATATGCATACTAGAACATACATGATCAAATATGCATGCTGGAACCTATACAGTCATACTAGAATCATTACTGTTCTCCAAAAAATATCACAGAGTATTTTCTGAAAATCTGATAAGTTTAACTCAAAATATAGAAGTTATATTAAAAAAAAAAAGGAAAATATATCAA
Organism: Argiope argentata; assembly: GCA_026289955.1. Classification (NCBI taxonomy): domain Eukaryota; kingdom Metazoa; phylum Arthropoda; class Arachnida; order Araneae; family Araneidae; genus Argiope; species Argiope argentata. The sequence continues at coordinate 6,427,596 of JAOUZG010002851.1, read as the reverse complement.
AACCAATTATTTTAAAATACAAAATATAATTAACCACATTCTGTATTTTAATTACATATATCAATGCAAAAGTGAATGAAACTTACCAACTTTCTTATCTGGATTTCTGTCTGAAATTATCTGATTCAATTTAGCCTTCATTTGATTTATTGTGCTTTCATATTTACGCATTTCATGCTGATATGTAACTTTTTGTTGCTGTATTTGAGAAGACAATTTCTTTGACTAGACCAAAAAATGAAAAACTTTCATTTATTTTATTATTTATTGATATAAAAAGCACAAAAGAGTAATTTATTTTCAATATTAAGTAACATAATATTAAATTAATAAAATCAAATACAGAATTTATTGTTAAAACAAAATAAGTTCAATACTTGTATCTGTCAAAATTTCTATCTTCATTAGTTCTGAAAATTAAGAAATGCAATTAATTTATTCCTAAAAATAACATATTCTTAGTACAATGATAAAGTATTATGTACATCAGAAGCATTATAATAACTGATTTTGGGATGATTATCAAACAAAAGATGAAACTAATTACAAGCCCCAGTCTTGATATTCTAATCAATTTTATTTGCCAAAATGCATTGATTCCTTTGTGTTAAATAAAGCCTGTTTTTTATACTACATACATATCAAAATTGCTATCAAGTTATTAATGACAAATAATTCAAACCTTTACTCTCCCCATTTACAAACTTGACACAACAGATATACTACTTATTACCAAGAATTCAATTTTCTGCTCCTATTGAACTGGGTCCCCCCCCCATCAATAAACAAATTTATTTCCTAGCTCTGTTGTTTCAATTCAAATATTATAAAATTATTGGTAATTAACTTTTCACATTCATTTGTACACTAACCATATTAATAGTATTAAATAATATCAAACAAACTTTGCTAAATTACATCTAATTAAATAAAGGGTAAGTAAAATTAAAAATATTCTTAATTTTATATCAATAAAATTAACACTATGCAAATAAATGACCTTGCTCTTCAGTTTCATTTATTATTTTAAACATATTAAAGGACAGTGGCAACTGGCACCACAGTGAAATTAGTGCCAGTACTCTTTGTTCAGTGAAATTACTTCTTAAGATGTTTCAATATTTTGTATATTTTTCTGTAATATCTAAGCAAATTGTAATAAAAATAAATAGATAATATACAATATGTCATCTAATTAGAAGACATAAAACATTCTATCAATAGACTAAGCAATTTATTAATTTTGAAAAGAATGCTCACAAATTGCAAGATTTCATATTTTTCATTTGAAATTATGAAAAATGCATTATTTGAGTTAAATTTAAAATTAGTTAAGCCTTTTTTTAAATCAAACATTATGCATATATTATATACATATATATTATACTATCACAGCATTGCACGTGACATAGCATCCAAGAAGAAAAATTAACTTCAATCTTAAGTCTAGCTCCACCCGATGTGGCTACCATTTGATTGGCGCAATATAGCCAAATATGGCTCTTGTGCCAATAAACCTCACACAACCGGCCACTTGATGTGACATGCGCCTATTACACAACATCAAACACACATGAAATTATATTTAGAAATTACGAAAAAAAGCTACAAAACAACTTTTATAGCACACATTCAGAAATATTTGGATATATGATATATTTGTAGACAAAACCAAGGCTATCATTTCACCTACTCAGAAGATTCATTTTATCCCTGCAATTCAGTAGCATTGTGATTTTAAAAAAGATGGTTATTTTGCTCATCACCAAAAACTCTCCTTCCCTAAGTGAGGGCATTATTTATCTGATATTCACTAATTAAATATTCCTTCCATCTTCCCTCCAAAGTTAAATTTTCTTTTTTGAGGAGCATAATGCTGTTTAAAATCGGACATAAACAAAGAAATGCATCACATATCGCAGCTCTTGCTGTTAATGCATGACAATTTGATATTTTCGCATATGTGCAAATAAATGCAAAGTTAAAATTGCAACTCCCCTTTTTATTTTGGTATAATTTTCATGTTTCAAAACCTTCCCCAATAAATGCACTACAAAATGGTATAAATATCTCCAATATCCATTAACTATTTCTCAAGTTTTTATGGTTCAAACATACAGACGATTTCAGGAGACTTAATTTTATATTATGTATAGATACAAAAGTACTAAGCCTTAAATAATAATAAAGCAAAAATATAAAAAATAATCACTAATTTTTAAAAATATAAAAATAATTTAGAAGGAATTTTTACTTCTTCCTTTTCATTCTTGATGGTTTGTAAAAGACGATTATTTTTTTCTTTCAACTGTCTCTCCCTTTCTAATACACTCTTGTATTTGTTTTCAGATTGCTCCAAGCTCTCTTTCAGCTGTGCATTTTTTCTACTCAAGGTATTCAAATCACTCGATAAACGACGATTACTAAAAAAAAATTATGAAAAGTAAAACAATGTCAAAAGATTTAAAATAATAAACTAAAATAAAATTATTTTGTTTAAATATATTTATTAAATTAAAATAATTAGTTGCAGACCCTATGCCTGCAAAAGCTAAGTTTCAATTTGGAACAAGAGAGGAACATCTGTTACCAGACCTGTACAAATTTATATGTGATTTTACTTTTCTATACAAAAATTAACCCTTGTACTAATCAACCACAAACTAAAACAAAATTTCTTAAAGTTTAAAATAATCTCTTTAATTTAGTACAATAACATATTTGACTATAACTACAGAAGCTATTTCCTTTCAGTTCTCTATTCAAATCTACAAAATGGTTCATTATTCATAGATTGATACGAACTTTGAAATTATTAACAGGTAAAAGAATCCAGGTTTAATTTCAATGATTAATTAAAAG
>JAOUZG010002851.1:6376962-6415648 GCA_026289955.1 Argiope argentata | reverse complement strand
TTTAATTACTAGAGCATTCTGGTTTAACTTTTCTATTCGGCATAAAACGAGCCGTGCAAACAGCAAAACATGCATATCACTTGCATTTTTTAAGAGCCTTGTTATTTGCTATTGAATTATAAGACTTTATCAAACAACTAAAAAAATCAATCAATAACAACCAATCAAACCTTTAACAATCAAAAATTTTAAAGACGAATAACTTAAGAAATTCAATAACAAAATACAATAATGCAGTAAACAATTTGTTTAATTAAATTAGCATCGATTTGAATTTCCATGAAATTCTTGAATCCCTTATTCAGGTTCTTTTGCATGGAATGCAAATTTCAAATGCATGGTATAATCCTGTTTTTTAAGCATTTCATCACAACTTTTTCAAATAAATAATACAATTATATAACACACAAATTACTGAAAGACAATTAGTTCTTGCAGAAAATAACATATCGAATCAGTTCTGAACTCGGAAACATTGAAAATTTCAATATCAATCAAAAACTACAAAATTAATACACAAAAGGTCATTCAAAATATTCTTATAAGTTTACAAGTGATAACAAAACATAAATGTATAATTTTCTTACATTGCATTTCATACAATATTTTAAAATAAAAATTAATTGTCAAACTTTTACAAGAATTAACAACAGCAACGTGTGAGAATAACTTGGATGATCATAATTTAAGTGTATAGAACATCATAAAAAAAATCAGTACAATACGATTGTACAATATCGCTTGACACTCAATTTCCCTATCGTCTAGAGGTTGACTCACTGGGAGAATCGAAAAGAGCACACAAGACGATATTATCACCCCGGATGAATAATTGTTTATGGAGACGTTTATGAATTTTCCTGCCCCTCTTTTTTTTCTTTTTCTCCTCTGGTCTCTTTTCTGCTTCTTCCTCAAAAACCTCCTTTTCAACTTCTTCCTCCGTAACTTTCTTTTCTTCTTCTTTTTCTTCTTCCTCTTCCTTTACTGCTTCTTCCTCAGTAACTTTCTTTCCTGCTTCTTCCTCAGTAGCTTTCTCTTCTGCTTCTTCCTCGCTAACTTTCTTCTCCGCTTCTTCCTCCTTTGCTGCTTTTTCCTCAGTAACTTTCTTTTCTGCTTCTTCCACTGGAACTTTCTTTGCTGCAACTGCTACAGAAGTCCTCTTCACTCTGGGCACTTTTGGTGGCAACTCCGGTAAGTCTTCCCCAGACTTAATGTCGAGCAGGTAAGGAGTTTTTGCCTTTTTCGGCTTCATGTAAACCTCTTCTACATCAGACAAAACCAAATTCCAGTGTTTATCGAAGGCAACCACATACCCTGTACAAATTCCCCGGACTTCTTTGAAATTTCGAGTCCAAACCTAAAAGCAAAAATTAAGCAAACTTGAAAAAAAAAATCAAACAGAAACTTCTAAAAACATTGCATCTAATTTTTAAATTAATCCTATTATATTGAAACTTCTTTCATTTAAGATGAGTTGGTAATTAACGAGTTTCTGAAGCAGAAGAAACAAATTTTGGAAACATCTTTGATTTTCTTGGCGACGATGAATACATTCATTGAAATTAAATATTATTTATACTTCTCCTTTATATATTAATTGTTCTATTGTTTTTAACTTTATTATTCAAACATACTTTAGACAATTTTTGTTTTTCCATCTTCATCAAAGACAAATTTCTTGGAAGTCCGACTCTTGAATATCCAACTGGCAATGTGAGAAATATGGATTTTTCTAGGTCCAAAACAATAACTTGGGAAAGGTTTATCATCTTATGAACAGTACGGCAGCGTATAAAATGCGAAAAAATAAACATTCATTTTTATATATTAGATATAATAATTGTACTAGGCCTATAACCTTCGCGCAAATACCAACAACAAGTTAGCAAAGTTTTATTGCAATTGGTTAAACGGTATAAAATACAAAAAAAAAAATCTAAAATATAAATATATTCGTTTCTTAGGTATATTCATTTGTATTATACATTTTAGAAGATAAATCATTTTAAATATTATATTAAATTATTTTTAAAATATAAAACAAATATGTTCAAAACATTTCATAAATATTTTTCAAAAAAATTCATTCATCAATCTTTTCCTCACAACATTTAAATAAAAATGACTATCTGATTTAAATTATATAAGAAGCCATTTGCATTTTATCAATGTTCGAAATGTAATTATAAAAAGAAAAAGGAAGTGAGTTAGGATTAAAAAAATGAGCTGAAAGTTAATAAAATGTTTCGTGAAGTATCTTCATTTCCTGTGAGTTGAAATAACTGTTCATCTAATTAATATCAGTTTTTTTTTAATTTAGGAAATGACTTTGCCAAATAACAAAATAAAAAAAAGTTATTGGATTAAGAATTGTAGTGGGCAGTTGTAATATTGTACCGCGCTTTACGAGTTTCTTTACGCTTTATTCGTAGTTCCAATTCAACTAATACAGCAGGAAACAGCTCCCAGATGTGGAGGTCTTTAATACCTCAGACGGATAACAGTTTTCGAGCACTAGACTAGCACTTCAATCTTCACTACTCTCTCATCTTCGTAGTCAATCGGGCGGTAGTATTTGTACCTGACTGCATGAAAATCTAGGACTTTCGCCAAGGTTCTGGAAGGTTCCAGGCTATCTCACTTAATAAAGGTACTAGAGCTTAAGTGATGGGATTTTCCAGAACTACCTATTTTTCGCCAAATCACTAAATTACTGGAAATGCCGTTTTTACGTAAAATACTCCTAAGTTGTGCGATTTTCGTTTCAGAATCTATTTCAAATCTGTCGGAGATATTTCAAGACGAATACAAATATTTACAGAACTAACGACAAAAATTGCAACAATATTAAAAGCAATAAAAGATAGAATGCTGATAAAAACATAAGCTCGCTAGTCTTTATTTAATTTTATGTAATATTCACGAATGTATTTTGTAAATATCGAAATCATGAAGAGAAAATCCTAAATAAAACTACTTTTTTATCATATAACAAGAGCTATAACAGTGAACATGAACAAAGAATTCTGTTTGTTACCTTTATCTTCTCCCTGTCTTTAATACATTGATGCACCACGGAGAGAGGACTGTGGGTAAAAGCAGTTTTCATCCTCTTCAACACAGTATTCTCATCCTCTTTGAATAATGGTTGTACAGACTATATAAAAGATATACATATAATGATAGCACTTAGTTTAATCTATATCTTAATTAACATCTTATATTTTTATTTTAAATTTGTTCATACTATTTTATTCTAAAATTAACTTATCGAAATAAGATTAAATTTAGAATAATTCTTATCCTAAATTTAATTTTATTTCTTGATCCTAATTTCACTTTACTTAAATATTTATAATGCGAGCAATTTTTAAACTTTCCTTTTATTTCATAACGTAAAGAATAATTTATGTACAAACAAAGAGCGATGAGGTGCGGCAATCGACAATACGACACAAGAGAGAAAAGAGGAGGAAATATTTCCCCCGTGATTATATATTATGAGATTCTTCAAGGGATTTCTTACACGTGTCGATTTAGGAAAGGGGGGCATATACCTTTTAAAAAGAATCTAACTTGATTGGTTTTCATCCTTTCACCCGAAGTGTAGGAAACTCTTCATTTAAACATTATTACAGAGTTCGTGTAGCATTAATTAAACAAAAAAAGGGGGGATTAGATCAGGAAATAAGAGCACAATTTAGAATTAAGATTATATGGTTTTAAGTTAAGATAAAAATTAGGATATGAATTAGGATTTAATTTAGAGATATTATTAGATATATATATATACAGTTAACTTCGATAGCCATAAAAGCATCTTTGAAAGCAGATCTAAAATTTCAGTATTCCAACAGACACATACACTCCTCGTTAGTCAGATTCGAATTTAAAAACCGATTCAGAAAGCTAACAAGATTTAGAAGTAATCAATATTTAAATATCAATATTTTTTTGTTTTACATTATAATATAAAACAACAAAAAACACATATTTACCAGTTATGACTCAAGATATAAATTCTTTGTCAGAACCTTTAGCCTTCAGAAAAAAAATTTTACGCAACACACGCTTTATATTGTCACATCTTCCAGGGGGAAAAAGTATTCTTTAATTACGTTTCGTATAAACTTAAATGAACACAAAATATAAAATGTCCTTTAGATTTTTTTTTTTTTTTGAAAAATTCATATTTAATGAAAACCAGAAAAAATTCCAACTATATGGGGGGGGGGGGAGTTTGTCTAGAATTTCTAGACAAGAAATTCTTAAAATATCTCTGCAAATGAGTTAAATGTATATACTACAGAGCAATTCCGTAACAAAAAGCATATTTTCAAACAATTAAACCGACTTGTTCTAAATGAGCAATACTGAAGTGACCACCTTTACTAAGTTCAGTTAAGTTTAGTTTAGTTTAGTTTATTTACTTATATTAACGTTCCGTTGTAAAGCAACACTACTATTATTTTGCGATTGTCTTCGTAATTTTGAACCTCAGCCAGATGACGAGGACGATTCCTGAACTGGCACCCTTCTTTACTCTACACCTCAGCAGGGGGAGGACGTTTGACCCGGACGAATTTAAAGTGCAACAAATCCCTTATACGACTGTTCTTCGGTGGAATCGGGTCTCGAACCTGAAACCCTGCGGCTCCCCAGCCCTAGCACAAGGCCACCGCGGCCCTTACTAAGACTAAAAGAAGTTTTTATGGAATATCGACATCAACCATACTTGAGAATTTGATTTTTTTTAAAATCGATGCAACTGTGTTTAACTTAAATGATTCGATGAATGTGTAGACGACGCATGAACCCTCAATAGAAATAAATCTTCAGTCCGAATTTGAGGGACATTTTCCAAGAATTTAATCGACAAGAACCAATTATTACATTCATGTGTTACCCATTTGGCAATGTTGATGTGATAGAAGCAACTAAAAATGTAAATCGTATATTCTCTATCTCCTGAGGGAAAACTTAATTTTTCTTCTTCAAAGTGGCAAGTTTAAAAGCACCAAGTTCAGAACATAAAAATAACTTTTAGGAACTATTGGACGAAGTAAAGTATCCTAATCTTAAAAAAGTTGCACATCATTTAACATCTTTCTTTTGATCTATATACCTCTGCATTTTCAACGATAAATATAATTAAGACAGCATATCGTACCCCTATTACAGACCACATATAATACAGGGCAAGATTAGCAGTTAAGTCATTACATTTCGAGATATTCAAGATTGACGGACAGTATGTAGACTTAATTCCTGCTAACTATAATTGTAAAAACTTTAGATTAAAGAATAAATCATTTTCATCTATTTCAAATTATTTGGTATTAAATGCATCATTTGATATTAATATATTTGTTGCTATTATTATTATGCTTGTAATGATGTAGGTAAGTACATATTCCATAATTAATGATATAATAAATATTGCAGAGTTTTTCTTAGTTCACCATACCTACACCAATGAGCAAACCACAAAAATTTGAAAAAATTAGAAGTAGCCCGTAGCTTGGAAAAGCCTGCCCACTCTTTATGCAACCTGTTATACAAACCACCATTGAAAAATTTCATATTGACAGCAATTAACAGACAATAAGAAAAATTATTCAACATTTATTGCACAATGGAATTCAACAATATACAGGGTGTCCCATCAACATCACTTAAACTCTGCATAGCCAGATTCATTGTTTGGAATACATAAAAAAATGCCTAGAGAATTGTACCTCTATGATCCATAGTTTTAGAGAAAATGTATAACGCCATATCCGGTTTACGAAAGAAAAAAACTGGTAATCTAAACATGACCATTAGTACTTCCAAAATTTTGAATAGGAAGATAATCGAAATGTCCTCCACGCATTTGGAGGCATACATGCTAACATCGTGCGACGGTTGACTGTACACGTTCTAGCATCATAAAGTCCACAAAAATAAACGTACTGTGGAGACGAATGGACTAAGTCCATTTCTGAAGTAACTGGCTCTCAATAAACCAATTCCTTTATATTGTCCCATAGGAAGAATTCTGAAGGGTTCAGATCTGGAGATCATGGTGGCCATAAAATAGGACCCCGATGCCCAATACATTTGCTGAATAAAGGCTTTTTTTCGTAAACTGGATATGACGTCATAAATTTCTTCTCGCATTTTTCTCAAAAACTATGAGTCGTAGAATTACAGTTCTCTGAGCATTTTTTGTCTTCCAAACAACGAATCTGGCTGTGCAGAGTTTATTGGATCTTGATGGGACACCCTGTATATGTATAACGATTACTTAAGTGCCACAGAAATCTCATATTATTAATTGCTGAATAGCAACAATGAAATATAATAAAATCACCATAAGACCATTCCAGACTGGCTCATTGAATGTGATTACCTCTGTACTCGGTTCAATAATTGAGAGGTGAAATATTATGGGAAATGCTCTTTAGAAGAATGATATTCTATAAAAGCAAAGGAAACAAATTTAAACGAATTCAGAAACAGGTGTCAAGTAGAAAATTTAACAAGCTCAAAAATAAGTACCATTTCATGCCGATAGATAGATTGCTATGATCTAAATATTCCATATCAATCCTTTAAAAAGTCAATAATCAGGACGAAACTCGGGTAGCCAAATGCTGCTCATTTTAAAGAAAGACAGCACGTGACGTGTTGCAAAACCTCTGAAAGTAACTATTTTTTATTAGATCAAATAAAAACCAGAATCACTAAAAAATCAAGTTATTTTGTGTAACATACATGAAAATTTTATATGCTACATTTTAAAGATTACAGAATTCTTGCTGAAAATTTTGAGGTTGAAAATGATTTTCAAATAAGAAGTAGCATAATGTAGATGCTTTCATATTTATTTATAAGCGATTATTTAAATATTAATACTAACCCTTTGCAGCTGGAAAGATAATTCGAGGCATAATTATTCATTTAATATATGGACCTGTTTATTGCATCAAAAAATAAATACAATAAATACATGCAACTGTTTTATGATGAGTTTCCCTGAAAAATGAATCTATATCATAACATTCTGTAGGTATTTTTAACAATTAAAATTTAAAAAATAAAATGTCAAAATAACTCAATGCCTTGAAAGGTGGATGATAGATGACATTAGATTCCAAAGGTTTAATAAATACTCTTAATATTTATTTATTTTTAAGTTCTACGGGGTACTTATTAAAACCACTCAGTTTGACACCTTTGGGGAGAATTTTTCATGAAATTATAGTATCAAAAACAGAAATTAATGATGGATGCTGCTCCTGTGATTATGAAATGATGTTCCTTATGGCACTTGGCACAGACAAGCTCGCTGAGGTAGTCAGAGATTTAAGCCTTCAGCCTAATCAGCGTCTCTTATTTTATAGCAAAGCCAACTAGGTCCAAGATACAACTTTTGCTACTCACTCATCATATTCGCTTGCACAGCCCCTTTTTAAAGGGGGGGGGCAAATTCCCGCAACTCACATATATCATACAGAAGAACAACCATCCTTGAAACAGACTCGATCCCGGGACGCCCAGATCGCGGAAAAGATGCGCTACCTCTATGCCAGAACGCCGGCTTATGAAATGGTTCTTGTAAAAACCATTCTATAAGCACAGAACCAGCATTTCACACTTTCTTCGGATTTCTTTTCATAAGCAGAGAAAATAAGCGCCAGCTCTTCCATACAATGACAAGTCTGACTAGTGCAACGAATTACAAAATGTTTTTTATTTTAACTCTGCAACTAAGCAAAAGTAATTTTAAATGCAAAACTCTTAAAAACATTAGAATATCTCATATGACCTCATATTAGTATAGAAATTAAAATAATATTCCCAAATAAACTTTAGTTATATTAACGTCCTGTTGTAAAACAACACTAGGGTTATTTTGAGATGGACCTCGTAATTTTGAACCGCGGTTAGATGACGAGGACGACACTTGAGTTGGCACCCCCCCCCGTTCCAAACCAGCGGGAGGATGTTTGGCAAGGATGGACCAAATGTGTTTCATATCCGCTCAGCGGTACGATTTTCTGCTCTTGCTGAACATCTAAAAACTCAGTATGCCTTTTCTGGTGCCGCAAAAGACTAAAAAATCCATAAAATGTTACTTATGGTGCTTTGCGCTCTCAATGCATTCCCAGGGCCTGCACGTTTTCAAACGCTCAAGAAACGTGCTTGGCAAACAAAAGGAAGAATATATGCATAATTTTAATTTGCATTTGGTACTACATTTACATATTTTTAACTATTACATGTTTTATACATGTATTTATTATTTTTAAAAAATTCTGCATTTAACTATTATTTATTTCACAGACATGAATAATATTTTAGAGCGGATATTTGGTAAAGCATATTCCCTGGTGCAATGATGCTCGGCACGGTTTGCAGTAGTACCTTGTTTTAAGATATTACGGATCGTTCAAGAGTTTTCCCGTGTCTCGCATCCCGTCTGTCACAGACCGCTTAAAGATGTTCTAGCATTGCGTTTCGCATCTGCATCCATGAATAGCAAAATGAATGATTTTAGAACATACTAGTCCCACAACGTGCCATCCTAAATGCATGTCTTGCAGATTTTATTTATTTTTTATTTTTTTATTTTATTTTATTTTTTTTGCGACCCTGAGAATGTGTTAAATATTTGCCTCCGATTGGTTACGCATCGATTTAGCCGTAAAAACAGGAAAGTGCAATCTCGTGATCAGTACACAGTGTGTTAAAATGACTATTTACAATGAGTACGGGCATCATAAAATGTTTCATACCCTCAAAATACAAACTGGAATTTGGAATTTCTCTCTTGGCGAAGTAAAAAAGATTAAAAAGGAAAACTTCAGCATAAAATCAATAAATTCTCGAAATTCAAAACACCTGTACTTCCGATTTATATACAGAGGGGGAAATGGACTAAGAGATGGACAGATTAAATCATCACTAAGGTTTCAATTGAAGCTTGCAGAGGCAGACAAAACCAACTAAGCATATAATAATTGTGCGATACCCAGACCTAGCCAGAGGCCATGATGGGAAGACTAGGTCCACTAGGGTGATGACTCCACTAGAGTGATGACATTGGGCCCTTGCAAATAATAAACAACCCCCTAGGGAAAATGCATATCGATACAAAAACAGAATAAAGACAAATATTACATATTAAGTTGTGAAACATTTAAAATACACAAAATACAATAAATGAGTAATACAAAAGGTCTGACAAAATGTCCTTAATAGAAGATTTAATGGCAGGAAGTTTTATGATTTCTTCGATTTTAGGGAGACATCCGATTTCTTGACCATCAAGGTCTGTGTTCTCGCCATAATGCAGACTTCGATGGTCAACGTTATTTATATATATATTTTTGGGTGCCACTCTGACAAGTCGAACTTTGGTCAAAGAAATAACTTTGACGTACAGAAAATACATCATTTCTAGTGAATACATGGTTAAAATAAAAATAACCCTTAATACCAAGTAAGCATATGTTTTCGCTGACAACTTTTCCACTTTAAAAAAAATTTGTAACATCCTTTATAAAATGCACAGGACGTCATCCACCTTGGCAATACTAAATAAACATTGAAGAATCCTAAAAATTGTGTTAACTACTCGAGTGATCACGCAAGGAGATAAAATCCCATTTCCTTATATCAGACGGAAAAAATTTTTTAGACGAAACCAAATCACCCTCCTTTCCTGAAAAAGGATATCCACTTACTCTTAGCACGCAACCACCAAAAAGTTCTCAGCAACTCATGCCTGTCCTTTTTTACTCCGATGTGTTTTACAGTTAAGATCAAGGAAGAGACTTCCCATTAACTGAGCAACGACCTCATATTATTCCAGATCAATTTCCAGCATCGTCTTAACAGATGCATCGTTTACCGACACTGTTCTGGCCATTCCCTACTTCATGAGATAAGATTGGATCAGTTCATTCTACTCCAGCATTTAAAACGTCCATGAATGGCGTCCTGCCTAGGTTGCCATGTCAGTTTGGTAATGTGAAAAATCACCACTATAAATAATCAACAGCTAAATTTAATTCCAATCACTTAAGATTGATTTAAGGAATGCGAATGATTTACATTGAAAAAATTAATAAAATCAGGGACTTCAAAATAGAGCTGAATACTGACGTGTTTTTAGTTGAAGAAAATTGGCTACAATCAGGTCACGCCTTTAATATCGACAACTATCGTTGATATGAAACGATAAAATTAGATTAAATTTCCATGTTCCACTAAGCACAGTGATTTATGTCAATGATCATTTCGATCATAATTGCATTCGTAATCAGATTTAGATTTGAAAGCAATGATTGATGTGATTAATAATGGTAATTACTCCTCCTCCAACTAAAATTATTTGCCAATATCAAAGTTGATTTGCCATTGGAAGATTAGTTGGTTTAATCTATTTGTGTTAATGTCCGGTTTTAAAGAAACACTACGACTATTCTGGAACAGACCTCGTAATTTTGAATCGTGATCAGGTGACGAGGATGACATCTGAGCTGGCACTCCCTCTCCAAACGTCTGCACCATACTAGAGGGAAGATGTTTGACTCCGACAGATTTCACGTAAACCAGACTCGCTTATAAGACGGTTCTTTGGTGGAATCGGGCCTCGAGGCTGCGACCCTCTAGTTCCAAGGCTGAGGCCTTACCACCAGGCCACCACGACCCTTCCCATTAGAAGAATTTAAAAAAAAACTTTTAAATTCGAACCAAAATAACATTAATACAAGCATCTTAAAAGCCACTCACAATGATTGGAACAGTTTCAATAATCTACGTTATGGATTCACTTCATAATTTTTACAATAATAAATTCAAATTAAATAAAAGTAATAGCAGATCCACTCTTTAATCCACCTTGATGGGATTAAGCCATTTATATCTTTATTCTTTTAACTTCGAACTTAAAATTCTAAAGAAATTAAATTTAGATCATCACTCGATATTTCTGACTTTTAATATTGATTTTTCACTCTAAATTATCCTGAATTTGATCTTTTGCCATAAATTTCCTCCCCACCAACTGGATGTATTTTCAGCACGTTTAACTTTAACTTAAACCAGACTCGCTTACACGACTGTTATTCTGTGAAATCGGGTCTTGAACATGAAGCCCTCTGGTTCAAAGCCGACTAGACCAACGCGATCCAATTCTTTCCATTACGCCTAAAACTAAAAATGAGTGAGCACGAAAATCTTCTAAAACGAGATCTCGTTCGGATCCACAAAATCGGATCATTCCCATATCTGGCGCATTTATGAATCCCCACAAAAGCACTCGGTAAGCTGTTAATGTCTTCCTACTATCCAAAATAACCCTTCGCTATGCAAGAGAGAGGAAAAAATCAGAGAAACAGTACTCACTCGTCCAAATTCAGTAGGCAACTCGTTGTCATCTCTTGGCTTTGCAGGTGGTAAGGGACTACGACCTCTACTCGGACCGGGCATGGATCGTCGTCTTGAATCCCGACCTCTGTCTCTGTCCCTATCTCTATCTCTTCGCATTCCCTGGGGGTTGTCTCGGCTACCAGAGGCATATCGGCGATCGTCATATCTCGAATAGGATGACATTATAAACTCATAAAATTTAAATTTTCAAACAAAAACAAATTGCAATGACAAACGAACAATTCTCGTGTAGCGAACGAAGCAAGAAATTCGACAACTGAAACATAATAGATGTTGCCAACTTGATTGTGCTAAAATTGGAAAAATAATTTAGGTGTTTTCGTTTTTGTAAAAAAGAAATGTTTTAACAGAAATAAAATTAAATATATTTGCACAGTTTGTTTTATATTTATTGAAAAATGCAATCATATTTGAATATGAATAAGAATTTGGTTTTATTATTTTAGTTAGTACTAGCCGCTGGACCTGCGGCTCTTCTTGGGGCTATTTGTTCCATGTCTGTGTAAATATTTCGAATCGCACTTGCATCTACGTCGTATAAAAAATGTAAGTTCGCGTCTCTAATTAATTACTGCTGTAAAATATCCAGATAAAAACATTTTTATAGGCAATTTTTGATTTATGCAGTTAAAGAATTTAATTCCAGGTCTAAAACATGGCTGCATATAACTAGCCGCCAAAGGAACATGGGGGGGGCACATTCACACATCTCACAGATAAAGCACAGAAGAACAACCATGCCCGGACCGGGACTCGAACCCGGTGCTCACATAACACGAGGAAGACGCGCTACCTCTGTGCCAGAAAGCCGGCAGGTGGCCTCGTGTGAACACCATTTAAGCGTTTGTCAAAATATTTCAATTGTCAAAAAAGAATTTCTAGATGGCGCTCCCTAAAAACAGCTTTTTGGAGAAAACTTTTGAAAAAAAAAACCATATTGATTGATGACCAATGATATTCTATTTTCACGCTTCTAGTTCTAGCTCTGATTTCTTTTGTGAGTCGAATATTTCTAAAAGCAAGAAGATATAGTCGATGGCACTTCTTTGTCACGGGAATGACAATAAAGATTTCTATGAATTGCAGATTTATTCATTAACAATCATCGGGTCAATTAAGCATCTTGTTATTTCCTCACTTTTATTATTATTATTTTGCCATGGTCAGAAGAAGCCAGCGTACTGACACAGATGAAGCACGTCTCCCTCGAGATCTGGGCGTCCCGGGTTCGAATCCCGTTTAGGGCATGGTTGTTCTTCTGTGTTCTATCTGTGAGATGTGTGAAGGTATCCTCCTGTAAAAAGGAGCTGTGCAAGCGAATATGCGTTTGTCATCCTCATATAAGCTAGAAGTCTGACTTCTGCCCTCGGGTGCTCAGGGGTCCATACCCTCAGAAGTTACTGCACCCCTCTTTTCGTTGTAAAGTGGACGCGTGATCGTCATCATGGGCAGAAGAAAGAAATATCCTCAATATTTTTTGACATTTGTTTTTTTTATATATATAAATTTTGTACATAATATGAAATATTGCTGGTAAAGCCGGATAATATCTTTAACAGTAACACATTCAAAATATGGGTTCGACTCCCTGATATTTTTGTGCCTTTCATTCCAAGAAATATTTGAATGTCTGAGTCCAGGAATCCAAACAAACGCGATCTTCTGGTCTATATTTGCGCTCATTAGAATTTGCTTGGCTTTTTTTATGTACAGCTCTCTTTGATTCGAAAAACAAACTTTTTATGACTTGGAGGACAGAAGAATCACTTGTCAACAATTTACTTTTTTGACTGAGAGGTTTTCGATGGATTCACAAATAGCTAAAGCTTCGACCATAAAGGTTGAATCAAAGAAATGAATTCGAAATGAGTAATAATCTCTTTTAAAATGATACTAAAACAAAGTTCGAGGAATCATAAAATTTAGATAAAAGTAAACAAGTTTCACGGATTAAAGTATAACCTTAACGCTAGTCTTATTTAGTTATATTAACGACCAGCTTTAAAGTAACACTAGCGTTATTTTAAGACAGGCCTCGCAATTTTGAGCCACAGTCAGATGACAAGGACTACACCCGATCCTCCTCACCAAACTTCTACTCTACTCCAGTGGGAGAACATTTTAACCCCGACAAATTTAATGTACACCAGACTCTTTATAGCACGGTTCTCTTTATAGAACGGTTCTCTAGCGGAACCAGGTCTCGAACCTGAAGCCCTCCGGTTCCGTAGTATGCGTAATCGGGCGTTCTTCCAAATGAACCATTCCATTTATTTTAAATGTACTAAGAAATACAATAAATTAACTCAAAACGAATTGCCACTAATCTAAAAGACAGCATTAAGAAAAGAATGACTGCTCGCGCACATCAATAGGAATATATAGAAAATTTAATTCAAACTCAAGAAACTACGTAAGTAAAAATTCATATAAAAAACAAGTAATATAAAAAAAAATTAAAGAATATACTTAGGTCAACAAAGAAAATTTTTATTTTAGTAATTCTTTATTAAATAATTACAATTAATGTAGATAATTTATCGAAAAATGACTGATTTTCGCAAGAATTGAATTCGCATTCTTCACCTTCACGTGAAAAATACCGAAATCCTCGCATTTTACGGATCGAGCTACAGCCTGTTGATTTCAGTTTTCATTACAAACAGCTATAACTCTATTTACAATATTAAAAAGGAATTAAATTGATTGAATGAATTAATATATGAACAAAAATGTGTTAACATCGAGTGTCATCCACTACAAATTTAAAAATGTATTTGAGCTTGAGTGGATGAATTAAAAGTATTTTATTAAGGATTGAAAATTTGAACAAGATATATATACTACTAATAATAATTGAATCCATGTTTAAGGGCTCCATGAGTTCAAAAAACGCATTTTTGGAAAAATTCTGTCAGCTGTGGCCAAGGTAACTCAAAAAAGTTTCAAGCTAACAGGTTGTATACGGTCTTTATACCAAATTTGTAGATTTCTATTACATTTTGAGTAAAATATATTCAGAGGAAGTCTGTCCATCTTACAAATTTCTGAGCTATATAGTAAAATTACAAAAAAAAAAATTTAGGGCTGAGAACAGAAACATTAATAAAAAAGAGAAACACAAAAAATAAAAAAAATGGTATGTACAAACACAAAAATTATCTGTTATTTTTGTGTTTGTACATACCATTTTTTTATTTTTTGTGTTTCGCTTTTTTATTATTGTTTCTGTCCTCGTCCCTAAAATTTTCTTTTGTATTTTTACAATATTTCTCAGAAATTTTTCAATTCAAACAAACTTTAAGTATGTTTTTGTGAATTAGCATAAGTCTTCAGTTTATCTCTATTATAGCTAGCTTAATTAATTAACAAAGCCACTTTCCATTTAAATTTCTAACAGCTCACTGCCTCCAGCTTTCTTTAATTCAAAACTAAAATCCCCTATTATTATTAAATTCTAACCGGTAATTGTGTGACGTCGAACAACAGTCACTTTCATTATATCTTCCACTTCATGCTCATAACACTGTTTAAATAACCAGGTGGTTATAGTTGCAGGGACATGAAGCGGTGTTGTGTGTGACCAAATATACGTTAATACGAGAACTACAAAACGAAAAGAGCAATATAAATAAAATTCACACAGAGATTTAACAATCTATGGTTTTGTCCGTGGTTACTCAAACACATATCGAATTTTGAACTAAATCCAACTCGGGGTTGACTGTCTGTTGGTCTGTTCTGCTATATGTAAACGGGATTATGCTAAAACATAAATATATAAATGTGCTGTAGGATTTTCTGATTACAAGTCCAGTTCTGGATCAAATTTTTGCTTTAATCAGTTGGGGAAAACACGTACAAAATCTAGATTTGATTTTCAGATACTATTAACTGCATGCCAGGGGCTAGTAACCAAAACATTTGGCAATGACCACAAGATCTATAGTAGGAATGCGAAATTCCCCTCGCCAGAAATTAATATTTCAAAACTATTATGCACCAATATCATACCATGAGCTCTCTGGTTTAGTTTAGTTATATTAACGTACCGTTTTAAAGTAACAATAGGATTATTTTGTAATGAAATTTTGAATTTTAAACCGTGGTCGAGGAACGAGGTACGACACCTGAACTGGTACCCTCCTCGCCACACCAGCGAGAGGACGTTTGGCCCGAATGGATCGAATGTGCACCAGACCTGAATACAAGACAGTTCTTCGATGAAATCGGGTGTCGAACCTGAAACTCTCCAGTTTCCGTCTCGTACGGGGAAAGTTAAAAGTTCGAACCTGGCTGGCTTTTTTGCTTTATTAATAATTTTATCTAATTAAAATTTTGCGATTACTTTGAATCAATATGTTTTTAATTTTTTTATCCCCATAATGCATATTTATTATCAAAGTAAATAACAAAATTTAAATTTTAAAAACGAAAAAATTATAAATATATATATTTATTTTTTAAAAAATAAAATTATTTACATTTAATTAACGATTTACGGATGGTTTTAATTAAGATGCTACTAATTTTTACGAAAGGATAAATGCTTATTTTTTAATCTTTGAATTATAATTTAATGCTTAAAGGAAAAATAATTAAAAGCGTAACTTTAAAGGTTACAGATAATTTAACATGCCTGTATCTTACTAATTCTAACTCAATGAAGCTGCATTTATATAAAAAATTGAAGGGAGCAGCTCATACTTGTTAAAAATGTAAGCAAACGAAATCAAAAGAAATAGCAGGGAGCAGGTGTTAATGTATTGAATGCATAGGCAGATGGTTCAAAGCGCATTGTTACGAATAATAATTATCACTTTAGTGCGATACGAAGATGCAGACTTTATTGTCTATGAAAACGAGTATTAAATATTCGCAACACAAGATACAAAATTCACAATGAATTCACGTTATTTAATCCGGCAATCTCAGTAGACAGCAAAGCTTCAGAATGCACGCCGAAGAGAAAAGACGCTCTCTTAATCTCAGCCAACTATCGTCGTTCGTTCTCCGAACCGTTCCCATTCCCCTCGATTACGATTTCAATTAAAGGTTTCTCAGAGCATCCCTCCTTTAGAGGAAAGGACTATTTCCTTAATAACGTGACTGTTAAATTCAATAACTTTTAATATTTTAACATGAATTAGGTAGGTTCGTGAAAGAATTTAGTCTAGTTTAGATGAAGAGCTTGAAGCAAGACTTAAGATCACATAAAAGCGTTTCTATTGGTTGGTAATAATGGTGAGAGTGCGAGGGTATGCTGCTGAAAGCAAATTGGGATTTTTTGATATTCGGGGAGTATTTGGAAATTAACTTCTAATTTTAATAACGATAGATGGTGCCATGGGTATTGTTTATTTACAAAAATTTGAATAGGTAGAAAAAGAAGTTAGAATTGTTTCGTGAAAGGGTTAAGAAGTTAGATTAGAATGTTTTTGGGTTTTCTAATTTTAGGGTTGGGATCGTACTTGGGGATTTGGTTAATTGCTTCACTATCAATGCTTTCTAAATTGTTGTAGAAGTGTGTGGCAAGTGTTTTGATAAATTCTTTAAGCGGCGGATAGCCAAGTGCTTTATAATTTTCCGTATTCGAAAATATCTGGGAGCTTTACAAATAGTTTTAATAATTTGTGCCTTTTAAATAGTGTCCCAACAAAGTGGACGGGGCAAAAGCAGAAACATCCCTCTCGCCCCGGACGAATCTAGAAATTTCTGCATCATTCTCTAAGAACAAATATTTATTCCTTAGCTTCTACTACACATTTTAGCATGTAGTAAAGCTCGTAAGCGACTTCATTATGTCACCAACGCACCTATATCGCCAAATTGGTCAAATATGACGATCTTCTGTTTTAAATCCTTTTAGAATTGTCATTTCTCGCTTAAGTGCGATTCTGTTACAATTAATTTTATACAATTAAACTATTTACAAAATTTACACAAAAATTCACAAATATTTACATCTAATTAAAGCAAAATTCATAACAGTATCAAGCGTACACAAAATTATTCTTATTTAATCAAACAATCAAGAAATAAATTCTCATGATGATATTATAAAAATTCAATCAATTGTATCCCACCCATTATCATCATTAATTTTTAATTAGACAATAAGGTATGTATGGTATGCTGCCCAAATATCCGATGATAGAGAGAGATTTTTAAATGCAAATGAAATTTGTTTTCCTATAGATTTCTTAAAGAAACCTTGCTCTTGTGGGCAATCATAATTCATCAGTTGTGCAAGATGTAGAAATATATTTTGTTTCCAATGTTTTTACTATAGTTGCCATTCTGGTTCTTGCATATAATCGAAAATAAATGTATATAAGATAATTCTTTAGAAATTCTGAATAATTTTTTTTATTATGAGAGCATTTATAACTAATAATCCCCATTTATGTTTCATTTATTACTATTTTTTTAATATTAAATTACAATTTAAGAATTACATTTCTTACATAAAATTAAGCAGCATATTGATTAAAACTATCTGTAAATCGTTAATTAAATTTAAATAATATTATTTTCTTTAAAAAAAGCATCTGTATTCATCTTTTATCTTTTAAAATTTTAATTTTATTATTATGTATTTCGATAATAAATATTTATTCTAGAATGGAAAAAAATTTAAAATATATTCATTAAAAGTAATTGTAAATTTTTAATTGAATAAGGATTATTAATAAAACAAAAAAAAATTCAGCCAGGTCAGGACTTTGACCTTCCGCTTACAAGATGGATCCCAAGACAACCCTGTCATTGGGATCATCTGATGTGAATCAAGTTATCAGTATATAAGAACTACCAAAAGTTTGATGGCGTCTTTTCTCCAAATGGACGGGCCATTGCGTTTTAATATTTTCGTGAATGAACATTCTAAATGCATCATTATACTAAATTTCATCCAGAATTTCGATTTCTCCCCTCCCCTTGAAAGTAATCCATGGGACTCATATCTGGTGAATAGGGCGACCATTATGCAGATGATACCACTTTCGGAAAACGCACCATGCACTACTCTTGTGTCTTTTTTGGCCTTGTGATCTGGTGCAGGGTCTTGTTGAAACGTCCAATATGCACTGCCGAAGTGCTTTTCAGTCCATGGAAAAACTATAGCTTCTAGAATGTCCCACTGGTACGCTTTTTGGTTTATTTTAAAGCCCACATCTACAAAAAAGCGGCGATGTTTTGCCGGCTGCGCAAATTTCGTCCTGAACCATGACCGATTTTGGATGATGTCGATGTTCAATAATTGCCAGGGCACTTGGAGAGTCTACAAATCAGGTCCTATCGTTCCTATGAGCTGGTTGGAAGGTGAAGAGCTTCCCGTCGGTGAAAAGGAGTCTCTCCCAGAGCTGACTTCCGGCTCGTTTCAAAAGTTTTCGGCCTCTTTGGAGTTTGCTTTCTTCAGTGAGAAGCTGAACTGTATGGAATTTGTAAGGCTTCGGTTCAATCTCTGTTTCCGACATTCGTCGCACTGATCTGTATTTCTTTTTCTTTTGCCATATGACGAGCGATTTTTTTCCCGGAAACCGTCTAATCTCTTTTTGATGACATCACGAATTTTTGGAAGAGTTCACCGAGCGTTCTCGTCCACTTCCTGAAGCTCAACCATCATTGCAGAACTCTTTGAAACGGCATATTGCATCATACACTGTTTGCCGAGGTACATTGTGGTGGATCCTTTATAAGCCAGATAGCATCCCTCGGAACGAAGTGTCACTTATGGCCCAACAAATATGTTGCTCGGCTACAACCCCTCAGACTGCGAATTCGCAGCTTCGTACAGCTGTTGTGGAGCCTTCTATCAGCAGCAAAAAGTCGCTAGGTGCATTAAATACAACAGTCCACATCACCACCAACTCACACACACTCGCAAGCTAGGTGCAATTGTATCGTTTGCCTAACCACTGACTCACTGGTGGGAAAGTATGAGGTGAAAGTTTTATAAGACAGATAACATTTTTCAGATCGAAGTGTCACTTTTGGCACAACGGATCCGTTACAACATCTGATTGCGAGTTCGGGTCTCGAGCTATCCGCATCTGTTTTAACATTAAGCAAATGAAGCGATTTCACACTGATGTTTTCCTTGAAGAAAACAATAAGTAAATTTAGAGATATATTATTAAAAAGTTGCAACTGAAGTGGGATAATTGTAACTTATTTTAAAAGGATATAAATACTGTTAATAATAATATTTTACTTTTTCGGTTTATGTCGAATAATAAATATATACTCGTATATTTCAAAAACCATACATTTAAATACATATATTTTAATAAATATATTCCAAAAAATTATAGCATCTAAATTTTAGACAGTCCTTTATAACTAAGGAATCCTATCCTGCAAAATATTTAAGGCACTTCAATTTATAAATAAATAAATGTACGTTTCTATCTTCGGCTATCAAATCGGATCGCTTTTTGAATGAAACAGCTTGGAACAATCAACCTTTACACTATCTATGGTGAATCAGTCATTTTTTGAACGGCCAAGCACCACGTGCTCGTGCAAGTTAAATTATATTTTTATTCATCTTAATTGTTTCATCGAATGAGTCACTTTAGTATAGTAACGATCTAAAAAACTTTGTCTCGCATTGGTTGTTTAAAAAAAATATCACATTTCCTATTTATTTAATTTTATGCAATCACCTGCTCAAAATCACATTTACCTAGGTTTTATTTGCTGTAGTAATTAACTCATTTTTTAAAAAATCAGAGCTATTGTAAATGCAATGCCAACGCGTAATTAAAAGCTTATTTTTTGAGATGCTCTTGCAGATAATAGAATAAAAATTTTATTTTTCGCCAAAGGATTTTTGTTGATGCCAAAAATCCTCATCCCAAATACAACATCATGTGTCCGACATGATAAAAATTAGCCGAATTGGTCGAGCCGTTCTCTAATTTTGCTCTTAGCAACACGTTTGACGATTCATTTTTATTTATATAGGTATAAATGCATGAGTTGTTCAATGTTTTCAATGGAAAGATACTTACTGCTTTTCCTGGTAAATAATTTATTTACAAGAGGTAGGAATAGCTATTTAAAGTGATACTTTTCGCCGAACTTAACTTGTTTTCGTTGTCGGAACTCAATAATTACAAATATCCGAACCAGAAATGAAAAAGAAAAAAAAATGGGGGGGGACCTCATGAAAAATAAAATTTTGTTAGCAAAATATTTTTTTTTCGTAGCTTTTAAAAATGACATTTATCAAAACACTATAAGCACAGAATCCAGTTTGGAAGTTGATTATGGAAAAATCTGTCTATTGCTATCGCAATAATACATATTTTCTACGAATTTAAGGGAAATGTGCAAGAAAATAAGTTTTATGCTCCCAAAATAAATTTTGAAGAAACTAAAAGAAGAAAAAAAATTAGCAATAAAATATTTTATATGCATCTAATTTATATATTTAAAAAAATTATATAGCACCCTCAAAAATTTTATAACAAAACTAAATCAGACGCAGGTATGGTTAGCAATCTACAGGGAGATTCTAAAATCATGAGACATACTTTGATGGATGATAGAGCTCACTAAAATAAATAATTATTGTATAAGAATACAGGCACAAGCACACACACACACACACACAAATGACGTTCCATGTTTACGTGGAACGCCGCGTTTATTCACGATGCCTTCTTTATAGCGACATTCATAAATGCTCACAACTGTTGAAATCGACAGTAATACAAACTTGGCAACGTCGGTGAAGTGATTGGCAACCATACTCAAATACGTCAAGTATCTCAAGCCCGCATGCAGCCGACAGGATAGTCGATTTCTTCAAAGTAGTCTCACAAATGAGGGATTTCAAATGTCCCCATAGGGAAAAATCGAGACTCGATAAATCTGGCGATCGTGTTAGCTCATCCCCTCCAATCCAGCGCACCTCAAAACTAGCATCCAGGTAACTGCAGATTTCCATAGTAAAATGGATAGGCGCGCCATTATTCTGACACAACATTGATTGCGAATTCCGATCGGAACACCTGCGGCAGATGCAGACTGTCCCAGGATCGAACTTTCAACGTTTTGGTTTGTAGTCGAGCAACGTAACCATTAGACAAAAGTGACACTTCAGTCCGACGGATGTTAGCTCGCTTATGGGGCTTCCACTACGCACCTCTTCCCCAAAAATCCGATAACAGCGGGCAATGAGTCAAGCCGGTAGGAGATATGGGCCGATGAGATAATCATTCACCGAAAAGTGTTGTTGGAATGCGCATGCCTTCGTGAATTTTCTGTTTCCCACAAGAGAACTGTGGGCTTTGGAAACGCCTTTGTATGCAAACCTTGTCTCATTTGTGAACAGCAGATTCAAGTATCATTAACAAGTAATGTGAATCATGATGCTTGAATCAAGAGAGGTCCATACCATGCATATATCAAGCAGATGCAGAAATCCTGTTTAAAAAAAATTGACTTATTAATCCCCAGAGAAAACTTATTCAAGACATTAATATGTGTTTGGTGTTTAAAAAATGTATATCTTCATACATGACATTTCCAATGGCTATAAATGAATCTCAAGATCTGTTTTTTATATGTTTTTAATTTTAAACAAGCCTATATTAATATACTAGCCGCCTTTAGTGAACAGCTGGTTCAAAATGATGGTGCTAGCTAAAAGTTTCAATTAAATAATTTATGCAACTAGCTCCTGCAGCAAAATATTTTAAACCTTCTAATTTTAATACTCCAATAAATCCCTTGTATTATCATGGAGACCTCAAGACACTCTGTTTTCATTTCAACTTTAAAAAGCAAATGAATAAATTGCATTTAATATAACATTTATTTTCTAGAACTATACTTCTTTTTAAGTAAGAGTATTAAAAGCAGTCATATTTGCACTATTGAATAATTTTCATAATTTACTTATCAAAAAAATTATTCTATGAAAATTTCTGATACCCCATAAAATTAAACTTTTAAATGTACTTTCAAAAGGATTTAAATGATGTCAATAATATTATATTATTCACTTTAAGGAATTAAATTCTAAGAAATATTCTTAAAACTCGAACATTTAAATAAATTAATAAACTTTCCTATCTTCTGTGATCAAATCTGATAGATTCATTAAGTTTCGAATAATTACAAGTTTAGAATTATCAAAAATTTTATAATCTTAAATCAATTATTCTAGAAAAATCACGAGCGATAGTAGGCGTATCTTCTTTAAGTGGTGTAAAATTGAATGACAATATTCAAACTTTCAAAATCAGTATTAGAGTTTGATTTAGTTAATCAAAATTCAATTCATTTTTTAAAATATTAGTACCTGAAAAATATTTTGTTAAATAATAATCATAAATCAAAAGATCTAGAAAAAAATTAATTCATAATTCATCAGAGTATTTTTGAATCAATTTACTTAAAATATAATTATTTACTTCATTTAGACCATTTTAACAGATGTATTTCTATTATTAAAGGTTTTAGATTAATTAGCCATTGGGCATGAAGTGGAAATATATATTTAAACATATTTGCTTTAAATAAAACTTTATCAATAATGTTAATACTGTAAAAAATCATTTAAAAATTTGCTTTTCATTTCTTTTTTTATAAAATATCATATTCCATATTTATTTCATTTCATACAGACTGATGAAAATTACACTTTTCTAGGTTAGCAGTAATATTCCACTTATTACTTATTTATTTTTAATTTAAGCTTTTGTCAATGTGATGGCAGCAGGTTAATAAAAGCTAATTTTTCCATAATGTTACTGTACAGCTTAATCTTTATTTTGTGCAAAAGAAATTGTTGAAAAATATGTTGAATTTACTTTAAAAAAAATTAATTAAAAAAGAAATTTATTTTGCATGTTAAAAAGTTTGTATCATTGAAAAGATTATTTTTTGAATCTTAATATGACGCAAAATTCAATTTTGTGTGATAACAGTTTCAGAAGTTATAGCAAAAAAATGCCAAAATCTCCTTCAGTTTTCAGTCTGACCAGTAGATCAGCAACATACACACATTGAGCTTTATTATAAGTACTGATAGCCTGTTTTATATTAGTTTATCCAAGATTATATCAAATAAAAATATTATAGTGATATCAACAACTAAAGAGGTATGTAATTATGCTTCCAGAGAAATACTGTTAACATACATTTGATGTTTACAAGATAACTGAATATGTAGTTTATAATTTGAACCATGAGTGTATTAATTTTTTAAATGTCTATCTGTGTTTTTAGAGAAATTCAACAGACATCAATTAATTATTTACATAATGGCAAACATATTAATAATCTAGTAATCCTCTTTCTCTTAAATATCAATAATTTTCCCTAATAGTTTCCTTTGCCTATTGAATTCACCTTCATATACATCTTCATTAGCTTTTTCTGATAGGTACACTAAATGGAAAATAAATTCACAAAATTTGCCTTTTCATAACTATAATTTCACAGAGATCATTATTTTCATACTTAAATTAGTTTTTAAGGTTATCCTGGGAAAATTTTAATTTAGATTTTTTTAATTTTTAATTAGATTTCAGCACCAAATTTATGCAAATACTATATTTAAATTGCAAAGCATTTATCTCCTTAAAACTGCATCCTTTATTTATTATTTAAAAAAAAAAATGTGAACATGATTTAAAATACTGAAAGTTGGTTTCCAACCAAACACTAATAATGAGCCTTTTGATTAATTAATGTTCATTTATTTACAACTGTGATGTTGACATGACTAATGTGATGTTTTACAAATTGCATTAATTAAAGTACAATAAAATTAAATTGTAAATGAATAATTTTAATTTTAAAGAAGAAAATCTAATAATCATAAAAATGAGTCACACCTTGAGAAAAAAAATTGTTGGGCCTAAAAAAATAATCATTTCATGGGTTTTTTTTTTAAATATCTTTTTTTATATTATTAGTTTGCAAGTTTTTGCCCTCTTATTCTACAGTCCTTTGATCATATATGAAACGAAAATAAATTATATGCAACAAATTCTTCTTACTTTCAATTAATAATAAAATCAATTGTATACAACAATGATTTTTAATATGCAAGCATTAATGTAAACAAGAGACTGAAAAGATTTGTAAAAAGCCAACATCTTCCCAACTTCCCCCAAAAAGTAGAATGCTCATCTTTCTACAAAGTTGTAATTTAAATAGTATTGAAACAAATATTAAGGAGAGCATAAAAGGAGTAATTTTTTTTAATGTATACATGTTTAATATTCTTTAATAAAATCGCCCACAAATCTACTTAATTAGCTCTACATATATTTATAAATTGAAAAATAAATTCAAGCATGTGCATATTTACTTCAATAAACAAATCTAAGTTTAGTTTTTTTTTGGGGGGGGGGGCACAAAAGCCAGGATTTTGACTATGCTGTGCCAACTAGAGAAATTGAAGCATTGCAATACAAGAGTTTTATTTGGAATGTTTAAAAATGAAACTATTTTTTTTAAAAAAAATATCAACAATTTAAATAAGGGAATAAAGCCTTATCGATTTTAAAAATTAAAAAGATTAACATGAGGGGTTCTGCCAAGCAAATCTGACAGAGAAACCGTAGACATTCGAAAAAATCTCAATCGCTGAACACTGAAACATTCGCAGGCACTCAAAATATGGTGTATAGAGATTTGACATTTGCATTGTGAACACATTGGTGGTTGATCGCAGAGTAAAAGATGAACATGAGTAAATCTATTATGACCAATGCGTAGGCGTGTTAAAAGGGTGTCTGTGTTTCTATTGCTTAATGAAGGCCAAGATTGTAAAATTTGTTTTACTGCATGGAGTTTGTTCTCTATCTCGAGATCCCACTCTGTTTGCCATTTTGAATGAAGACCCATTTTAACGTGCTTTTTTAAGTTGCTCGCTGGTAAAGCCATATTTATAGGGGTAGTCGCATTGTCCGCTTTCCCATTGCCTAATATTCCCACATGCGATGCTACCCAACAGAATAAAATTGTAAAACCATGAGAATCCAAGTTACTAAAAATCTCTAAAACTCTTAAAATCAGAGGATGGTTATGAAAATTGCGATTAGATTATTGGAGGGACATTAAAGCACTTAAAGAATCAGTGTAGATAATAAAATGCTTTCGCATAAAATGAGAAATTTCCTGTAATGCATCTAAAATAGCAATCACCCCTGCTGAAAAAATTGAAGAAGAAGAATGAAGTTTGTAAGAAAAAACTTTAACAGGGAAAAGGACAGCGAAAGATGCATGACCAAAAGATTTTGATCCATCTGTATAAATTGGTGTTAAATCTTGATAATGATGCCTGTGTTCAAGAAATTTCTGTTGATAAATAATGTCTGCTGTGTCAGATTTTATAAAAGCCTTAAAAGGGTTAAATATTGCACATTAGGAATTTTCCAAGGAGGAATTTTATTTAACAGTTGTGTAATTACATCTATATAGAGTAAATTTAATTCTGAGAGGATATTATGAATTCTCATAAAAAATACGGGTATTAAGAATTTCCTAACATCTTGCAGTTGAACTAAAAATGGGTGAAGTTTAAAATTATGAAATTGATGATTCACATTTGATTTGACTCTAAAATAATAATTGAGATGTAGCATCTTCCGTCTTTATTCAAGAGGAGGCTCGTAGCATTTGGCATATAAGCTCTTAAAATATCTAAATCTAAATTGAAGCAAGGTATTAAAATTAGTTATTTTTTTTAACTGCCAGGGCATTCTGATTGAGTGCAACATAAACAATACAAATAAAAATATGTGATATATTTACTTGTAAATTTTGTAGAGCAATCTTATCCATAAAACTTCTTACAAATGAATTCTAAGATATACCAATACAAAGATCTAAAAACTTTTTTAAGTAATTTGAAACCAGTAACTATGTAATTTAACTTGAAACTATATTTTACCAGCTATAAATTAGTCAATCACTTATTCAGTGTCTTTTGTATGGAATACATATTTGAAATGCAAGATTAATCCTTTAAAATAAGGCATTCAGGATAATTCTTTCAAATAAATGAATATGGTTTGATGAAATACAAATCATAAATAATTAAGGAAGAAAAAGTAATTTTTCAAATTATACAAAAATTAATGCACAAAAGAGAATTCAGAAAATTCTTACAAGTTTACACATAATGGGAGACAAAACAAATACACGTTTTTTTTAAAATATGATATATGCTTCAGATAAAAGTCACAACTACTTTTTCACAAAGACCAATGGCTGCAAACTTGAGAAAATGACTCTGCATAATCACAATGGTAAAAACATGAAAATACATTTTTAAAAAAATCGCACCTCACTTAGTTAGGAAGGGAAAAAAATTGGCTCCTTTAGAGGATCACAAAGACCAAATGTGACAACATTATCACCACGAATAAATAAATATTTCCATTCCCTTTTATGAACTCTTCTTTTCTGCATTTTCTCTTTTATTTCAGCTCTTTTCAGTGCTCTAGCAGACATCTTGATTTCCTTTGATGGCATTTCTACAGGAGTTTTTTGGAATAATTCATCCTTAGTAGGTATTTTTGGCCCAAGATTTGGTCTTTTCAATTCTTGAACATCACTTTGAGATGATAAGTCAAGACATGGTCCTTTTGGAATTTTTACCTTCACATAGTATTCTACTACATCATACAAACACATATTCCAATGTTTATCAAACGCAAGTAAATACCCAGAGCACAATCCACGAATTTCATAGGCATTTCGGACCCAAACCTAAAATAATAATAATAAACATTTTTTTAAAAATAAAAAAACTTTTACAAATATTTAATGCAACATTTAAATTAATACAATCATAAAAAGTCACTTTTATTTAGTGTATTGCATACAGGTTGGCTTACTCTATAAAGGAGCCCCAGTGCAAAAAACCATTTGGGGCCCTAAATTTTTTGCAAGTAAAAAAAAATAATAATAATAATACAAATGCAAACACATATTACTATTAAATGTTTATTTATGTTAATGCTAGTAATTACTTCAGAAAAGTTAGAATTTTTTGCAATTTCTTTTTCGACACTTAGTATAGCAAGTGCACTTAAGTGTTTTGAGCAAATGCTTGAGCAAAGATAAATCTTTATTCATTTTTATTCGCTGAAAGAGCACTCAGCATTTATTATAAACAGGCAATGTCAAGAAAAGTTTTAACACAGTTAATACATTTGAAAATAACACATTATAATTGTTATTTAATTTGTGTTACAGTATATCTTGAATGTTAAAATGCATCCCTTTCATTCAAAATCAAATCCCTTATCAACAATTATTTGAATAGGTTTTCATCTGTAACCTTATAATAAAATGTTGCAAAGTTTTAGAAACATTTTCCTAGTTCCTGTTTTTCTAAAAATTTTATATTAGTTACTTATTTGAAATACTTTAAAATCTATCTTCTATCAGTACAAAAAGAGTATCAGTTACAGAGTTTAAAAAATGGCATCCAAATTCTTCAACCAGTCTTATAATTTCACCTTCTGCTAATTTGAAATATATTTTTACTCTCTTCCAAATTCATTTTTCAGTAAAAAATAATGAAAGATTCAAATTCGTCTCGGAATAAGCTAAAATTTGAATCTCAGTTTTAATTTTATTGACTAAATTAAAAGCCCAATCAAGAACTATCATTTTTATATGAAATAGTTTATTGATAGTGCTAATTTTGTATGACATTGTAAACCATACTATTAAACCAATGTTATTAAATAAAAATATGGCATGCCTTGTAATGGATCCAATAGACTTATCTTTGAATACCAATGTATTATAGTTATTTGCATGAATAAATTCTACCAGGGCTTTACAAGTTTATTCAAACTATATATGCTGTTTTAACCATATTTATTTTAGCTTCTCAATGGATGTCACAAAAAAATTTAAGAGTAATGTTTAACCATTTGAGCGCAAAGAAGTGCTATTGTGATTCAGTTGTCATATACCAAGACTGTGAAGAAGGGCAAAAGCGCTACTCTTGTTTGTATTGCAAATGTGAAGATGTTGCTGTTCGTGAGCATAATTTTTACATATATTGAGAGCAGTTGTGTTCATATCACTTAAAGTTTTTATTCACTTCACTCAATTATGGTTTACAATGCTGGCTTGCTGGCACAGAGGTGGCACGTCTGCCTCGTGTTCTGGAGGTCCCGGGTTCGAGTCCCGGTTCGGGCATGGTTGTTCTTCTGTGTGCTATCTGTGAGATGTGTGAATGTGCCCCCCTGTAAAAAGGGGCTGTGCAAGCGTATGTGTGTGTGTTTCATCTTCAATTGAGCTAGAAGTCAGACTTCTGCCCTCGGGTACTCAGGGGTTCATACCCTCAGAAGCTACTGCACCCCTCTTTCCGCAGTAAAAAGCGGACACGAAATCATCATCATGGTTTACAATACCATAAGAATTAAAATGAAATAAGGTGGTAAGTAGAAATGCAGTAGAGCCTAGGATTGTTGGTTTGAAAGAATGTGTCACTACAAAAAGATATATGTTTTGACTACAATTTTTTTTAAATCATTCAGATTTATAAGGGCAAGAGATAATTTTTACAAAAAACATTGTTTATGTACAAAATATGTTACATAAAAATAATTGGCTCATTTTTTCTGCTGTACCAGAACAATGACTCTAGTACGTTACTGCTTACAACTGTGTGTTATTTATTTACTTGTAGTAAAAGAATTGTTTTATAGGAATTAAAAATTGTTTTCATTTTTGAACAAGTCTAATTCTGATAACTATGAATGCCACTAAAAATGCCACAAGAAGGCAGTAAGTAAAAAATTTTCTTTAGAATAATTGTATGGGGGAAACTTGCAAAAGTATAATGCAGTAATAAAAATGGTAATTGAATTAAATGATCAAAATTAATTTGCGCTATATGTAAAAAAAGGAATTCACGGAATTTGTGCAGAAATATATTCTTGTAATAAGCGAGAATAAAAACCATTTCTGTTGATCAAAATTACTTGTTACATACTAATCATTACTATTTATAACTCTTTTTATTGTTTAAAAAAATTTACTATGCATTTCATTCCGCACTTATAGCATATATATAAGAGAAACCTTCAGCACTCAGACATTTAAATGCCTTTGTAGAATTTCTTCTGTTTGTTGATGAGATTACACAATATAAACATTGCAACAACAACAACAATATATACTGCTAGAAGCAGCATCACAAATTTAAAGAATGTTCAAAGGCAAGGCACATAAATTGCATGAGAGTTCAGATTCTTATTCTAGATTCTACACCATTATATTTCCCTTTCATTTTGCTATTGTTGTTGTATGCCAGTCCACTACAATCCATAACATCCAAATTAAGCTCACTTAATATTTAAAATAGTTTTTGCTAGTTCTTCAGTCAATCAGTAACTTCAATAAATCCTAGAAATGGCACATTTATATTTAATCTTCAAAATTTGCATACCTAATAAAAGGTTGCAATTCGTTTTTATGGGAAATATCAAAAGTAGAATTCATGTGGATACCACAATATTTGGATACTTTTGAATCCTCTTTAATTTTATTGAGAAATTTCCTAACACAGGAATAATTTGTTCTTAGGATTAGTGTGCTAAATTCTGCACAATTCTATTTTCAGAATTTTTTATTCGGTTTATATAATTTATAAGCACATAATAGTATTCACTTAATAATTAGATTAAACTTTAAAATGTTCCAATATTAGGTGTTCCTATAATTTTACTGTTTCCTCATAGTAGAAGATTATTACATGATGAAAATAAAATCTGATATACAATTCTTTGAAATGGTAATTTCAGAGAAGAATCTTTTCCTCTGGGAGTAATTTATGTCTTTCCCTTTCTTTATTTATATTAACTTGATTTGTTATATTAACTGTTGAACACAAATTTAGCCATTTCACTAATTTTTTCAAAGCAATAAATGAATTAGGTAACAAATGAAACGCTCATGATTTTGAATTATATTTGATAACTTTCTCCAATTAATAAAGCCATCAATAAATCATGTAGATCCTTCATTTCCTCTGGAAAATAATATACAGTATAAAAAAATACGGAATCTTGAATAAATCAACCAATTGCAAAGCTGCATTTCATCATTCAGCATGTCTTTAAAAAAAGTAGTAAGTGGAAAATTATCTGCCTTCAGCTTTCTAAGCAAAAGCCTTTTCATGTTCTGTAGGTCTTTTGTAATACAAAAGATTTTAAACTTGTAAGTTTTAATGCTTGGTCGTAAAAATGTATTACTTACATTCACTTGATCACATTTCTTATTGTCCTTTTCATCATTATTTTTTGATTCAATCATATTTGTAAAAAAAAATATGGTTTTTCAAAGATTTTCATACTTTCTGCCCCTTCACTCCAAGATTGTGTAGAACTTTCTTTGCCATTTAAAGTTTGAATGGTAGCATCTGAAGTTGAAGCAATTGCATTGCCAAAATTACTATGTAGACGAGTATCTACCCGTGTAACTTTTCGAAATTTAATTTTTTTTCAGCTAATTTTCTTTTGAGAAACCAAGTCTTGACAATCAGAGGAACAATTCCTTGGCATGCACATAATTAGGTCTAACAATATTAAACATTTTATAGTATGAATTTTCAAAGTAATATATGCAATTCAGCCTAGTAAGTGAGATAAATGACTGTTCTTTATGTTTAATACACTGCACACTTGCACTAAACTAATATCTTTGGGCTTCATATATTTCAAAACCCATCAATTATTCCAGTAAAATTTTTTCCTCTTATTTTAGAATCCTGCTATTTATTATTTTAGTTTTGATCATGGTGGGATCCCGGTGCATAGCATCCACCACAACCAAGATAGCCAGCTCTGATTGTATATGTATGTGTGTATTATATTATATATATATTATATATATATGACTAAAAATAAATAAAAAATAAATAATTCATATATATATATATATATATATATATATATATATATATATATATATATAAAGGAAAAATAAATAAAAACTAAAAGTTAGCATCAAATTACTATTAACCGGTTACCACTGATATTTAGAAAATTCTACACATGCATCTGGGTTTGAGTGTGAATCTTGGAACCCATAATAACGAGCATTTGATCTTTTAAAATATTTTTTAATTAATAATTTAAGGGACTGGCACAACATTTAGGATGATACAACACTTAAAATAATGAAAGGAGAAAGAAAAGCTGGCTGCCTTTTGCTTGAATTAAAAAAATTTAGCATTACAACATTGTCTTCATACAGTTTGAAGTACTTCCAACTCTCTCTCTCTCTACGGCAATAAAAGCAAGCACCATTATATCACTCTCATGGCTGTTGCCATTGCACGAAGCCAAATTTATCCTACATGTATACTTAATGTAAGAGGAAATGGATGAACACCAAATATGTGTTAATTATAATGGAATAATAAGTATTCCATTATCTTAAGGACTGGAAAGATCAAGGTTCTTCAAAAGGATTTAAACACATTAAAATTTTTGGACATACATTCAAATATTTTTTATAGTATTCTTCACAAATATAGATCCAGTAGTAATTGAAGTAGTTTGTAGTCACTATTCCAATATTGGTTTGTTGTCTTTCCTCAGCCTTAGATTTTTAAGATCACCAAGTTCTATCAAAAAGAAGTGACAAATTGTTTTTGTTACTAAGATTACCTCTCTTTTGATAATGTTTTTCCTTAAATATTTGCCAAAAATGAAAAGATTTTTATTTAAGAAAGACAACACTGGTTTAGATGTCTGAATTTTTTTAAAGAAAAGGCAGAATAACATAAGAGAATCTAATTTTTAATTAATTCATTTCGACAAGCATTTATGTTATCAACAACTAAAGGCAGGACAAGGCAAAGTTTTTGTTTGAATTCAAATCACTGTATTAATTTATGTTGTAAAAAACTTTTATAGTACTTTCACAAACACTGATATTTTTAACCCAATAGAGAGAAAAATATTTCAATAAAAATTCAGAAGAAACATAAGCTTTTAAAAATTGGCATGTTTGACTAACAAATATTCTATACATTGACCCTAAAATAACACTGATTTTAAATTTTGTAGTTTTATGTTCATGCTGAAAAGCTCAACAGGTAACTTTTAAAAAGAAATTCTTCTCTGACATATTTAATATTTTTTTTTTTTACTTTTGGTTCATTCTTACTAATTTGTAAAAGTAACTGCAGATCCAATCTTAATGTAGTTCATTCAAAATTCTTAAACAATTCTCAAGCAGTGGTAAGCATTAAAAATATCTAATTCCAACCATTTGTGGAGACCCAATTTGATTCATACCAGTTTCTTACAATAAGATCAGTTTGGCATTTTTTCAAAAACATCAAAGCATATCACAAATTTTTTAACATTTAAAGATTTTCTAACAGAGTTGGAAAAAAAAGTAAATTTTAATAAAATATTTACAACATTTTTGTAGGACACAAAGCACAATTTTTTGCTATTTCCTTATTCATGAACATATGTGAAAATATTCTAAATATATGATTGAATACATTAAAAGGTGAATGTGACAAAACAAGTTTTAATTGTTCTTATTAATGAACCATGAAGGATTGGCGATTTGTTGATAAAAAAAAATTCAAATTTATATAAGTTTTGTATGTAAACAGTATAAACAATAAGTTATAACAATGTAAAAATATACTGTTTTCTTCTTATAAATTAGAAGCGAACTTATAGTTTGCATTACTAATTTGATTTTAATTTGGCACATTTTGGCTTTCACCATTAATTAAAAATTACTGTTTTAATACCTATAAAAGTTCAGCTCTAAATTATTAATTTTAACTTAGTTTGACATGCGCTCTTCTTCTGCATTCCTTTTAAATACAAAGTCCAAAATCAATTATTACTTCTTTTTAAACAGGCATACAATTTTATCTGTTTTACACTTTTGATATGACTTAAGTGCCAGCTTTCCTATATTATTTGTGCATATTTTATTTTTAGAAATCGAGCAGTATACAAAAAAACTGATGTTGTGGAACTTTTCTAATCCATTCAACAAAGTTAGTTCAAATTTTTCTCTATTTCCAGTCTCTATTAAATACAGATTTTTGACAGGATATTGTGTTTAAAAAATTCTCTAATCTAGTCTGAACAAGCTCACAATTTCTCAAAAAATAAAGCCATTCAATAAACTCATGTGCAAGCGACTAAGCATCACTTGTGATGCTTAAGCAGGCTGAATGTTGCTATTGGCATCAGGGTAAATTATTCTAGGCTCCAACAAAGTTTTAAAAATTTGGTATATGTTCATTAGCTGTAATCTGAAAACCTCATGAAACAAGAACAGCTGTCTTTGAAATTGTAATTAAACTGATTTATACAGAAAAAAAAAGAAGTCAGAGGGAAAAGAGAATGTTTCTATGATTGCATAGATGTTTCATTTTTTGTTCTATAGTTACAATCTATTGTTCCTGCTATCTTTGGGGATAAGCATTTTCTAAATGGTAGAAAAGGAACAGAAATTAAGAAATTTAAAATTCCTCGTGTGTGCCCGATTTTTATGGAATTTTTCATGTTTTCCTTTTTTAAAAATTCCTTGTATTTCCCTGGTTCATATATATATATAACAATTTATTTTAGCAGTTGTGTGGCCAAAGAGAGGTTTTTTAAATTCTAACTTCATTTATTTTATTTTAGGAGCATAATTTGTACAAGAACAATCATACAAAATACATCAATCTACATAGTGACAGAAGAGAAAAAGTGTGAAATGTTCCCCTTTAGTGAATTTTCTACGAGATTTTAAAAGGGATTTCTTTGACACATGTCAGTTTCAGAAAAAGATTCCTTGGTATATTAAAGGAACATAGTAAAAATTAAAAATTTTTATCCATTCAATTAGAGAATGAGAAAATATTGAAGTGAATAACTTTATAGAGCATGCATAGAATTAAATAAAAAATGTGGAACTAAATCTGGAAATTACAGATCATTTTAGAACAAAGTTAAATGGGCTAAATTATGTAACAAATCAAAAATTTAAGATTTCTATTTGATTAAGAGATCATTACATATATGATTAGGACAGTAAATTATAAAAAAAATTATGACATTCCAAAATAATTTAATGAATAATCTGCTTTGCAATTAACTTTCACAACATTCAAATGAAAATGGTAGTTTCATTTAAATTATACAGCATTCTTTATCAGTATTCTACAAGTAATCATAAAATAAACTTAAGATGGGGTGAAGACAAAATAAGTCATTTTATGAAAAAAAAATTATTTCCAAGAAATTATTAAGTTGCACAATTAATATTTACACACAAAATCTTATAAAATGGTTTTAACAAATAATGTGACATAACATACTAAAATTTAAGAATAAGATGGGTTACAATTCTGCAATGAAAAGGGACAGACAGAATACAAAGGTTATATCATTCTTTATTTTTGGTATAGCTGAGGAAAGCATAAGAACATCAATTTTTATTTCATTTATATATTTATCAAGATGTTTTTAAATATTGCAAGCATAGGAAATTAATCACATAGAAACCAATATCAAGTGAAGATGCTCTCTATCACATAACAAGGAATTATTACAATAAACTATCAACATGACAAAGTAACCTATTAATTACCTTTATTTGCCTATTAGTTTGAACGCATCTAGTTAGTATTGCCAGTGGTGTCTTCGTATGATCAGTTTTCATCCGTTTTAAAACATTATTATCATCCTCTGTGAGTATTAATTGGGTGGGCTATAAAAAATGTTACTTTTATATATAACTATATATAATAAATATATTACTATATATATTACTATCATTAATTTTGGTACACATAAAAGCATCTTTTACAGCATATACCATCTATAATTTCAATTCAATCAAATCCAAATTTCATAAATGAGTTAGAAAGTTCAAGAAATTTGGGAATAATTATTATTTTAGACAGTATAATATAAATAAACAAGACATACTTCTTAATTCTCTGGCTGTGCAATTCTTTAAAAATCACTGTTTAGATATAAAGTTTGCAAATAAGTTTAAAAAATTTTCAAAGAAAGTGAACTGATATTATATGATAAACAACAATAATATTATAAAAATCTGTAATCATAAATCTCCAAAATACAAAAAATGCAGGGTGCAATAAAAAGTGGACTGATTTCTAAGCCATTGAAATTGCAGGATAAGCAGCTGGAGGGATAAAGCTCAAGATATAAGTGCTTTGAAAGAACAATTCCTCTCTAAAAAAAATTTTTTTTAATCATATCTTCCTTATATTGCATAACTTCCAAACAAACAAATAAAAAACATTGATACATTTTTAAGCTCATCATTAACTGATGAGCTTAAAAATGTATTAATGATATTCCTAAAAAAAGATTTAAAAATGAATTGTATATCTAATAAAGACAAAAAAAAAAAGTTCCCAATTATTTATTTAAAAAAATTAAAATCTAGAATTTAAAGATAGAAAATTCTGTAATCTCTCTATAAATAAGTTGGATCTAGTCACTTTTTAAACTCAAAAATGTGTCACAAAATCCTTACAGGGCAAAAATTGTAATAATTTATGCTTTAAAATAATTAAACCTAATATAACTAATCTTGCATATTTTATGCATTTTAATATTTATGCTTTTAAAATTCCTCAAGGCATTAATTAAATTGCACTTATTTGCACAAAAGGGGAGAAATTAAAATCCTCATGAAATAATAATACTATTGACTGAAAGATTCCTTATAAAAATAATTTCATAAAATCTAAAAACTTTCTTCTGATTTCTTTCTATAAACAGACAAATTAAACAATAAACAAACTGAAACTATTGATTGGGGAAGGAGGAAGATTGCCCCCAAAATTCCAACAATTGAAAATGAAGTAAAAATTATCCAATTCCTACTTTTATTTAAAAAAGCAGTCAATTTGTCAAAATATTTGATGATTTATTTAAGAACATTAGCAAATGTGGAAATCTCAAAAATGAAATAGAATATGCTTATAAATAGATTAAATTATATATAAATATATATATAAATCAGTATAACTTAAAGAAAATTTTCATGTATAAGTCAACAAAGAATATTTGTTGAAGAAAAGTGTCAAATGTTTTGAGTTAAAATAATTAAGGAAACTTGGTATTCTAAAATTAATAAACATACTAATTCTTTAATTTTATATTTAAAATCTCTGAATCTGAAATTATCTCTGGACCTGTAAATACACCAAAAATTTATTTAACATTAAATTATTTGACATGGATACCATGGACCATATTCCCTTTCACTGTTTTATGTTATGTTTTTGCTGGAAAACTATTGATTTTTTTAAAAAAGTAAATAAATAATTTAAATAATAAATAAAGTAAATAAATAATTAAATAATAATTTAAAATAATTTTTTTTAAAGTAGTAAAATAAAACATTTTAAAGAAAACCGCATTGTTTATTCAACATTTGTTTGTAACTTTGCTAATGTCATTAGTCTTTATGAATTAATATCTACCCATCTAGATTAGATCATTTTTGAGAGGAAAATCAACTATTTTTACCTATAACATAATTAATCACTGACTTTAATTCTGGTACATTTTGAAATGCCAAGAATTAACAGAAAAAACATTTTATTATGAATAATAAAAGGTATAAAGCAACTAATCAGATTTTTTGAATGAAACTATATTCATATTTTGTTGCCAATTTTGTTAGTGAAAGTGAAAATAATGACTATATGTTTATAAAAGCATTTTAATTTTAAAAAGGCAAAATTTACAACTGTTTTTAACAATATACTTAAGTTTTTTTGTGTAAAAGTTTTTATTTTATATAATAAATAGTGATAAAGAAAATTAGTATAGATTAATTTAAATATATTCTTATTTTTTTAAAAGAAATCTGGTTTGTTTCAAATGGTCTTATTACAAATACTCCAACCTTAATCACTGTCATCCATAAAACTTCTTACAAATAAGTTACATATAATGTATATTCACATGTAATTTTAATTAAAACATTAGTTGAAATTATTTACAGTTCACACTTATAAGTGAAAATTTTTACTTAAAAATAGCATACATTTTGTTGATGAAACAAACTGACACTGTTTGTCAGATAATTACCTTTTTTTTACTATTATTATTAAATAGTAAGCATTTGTACTTTTTTCAACTCAGTATGTTTAATCAACACCAAACTTCCATATACATTTTGTAATGAGGAGAGTCTCTACAGTTTTTGAATTCATGTAGGTATAGCATTTAACTTTTTCCCCTCTCTTTTTTCTTTTAATCATCCAAAATAAATTTTTCACTAATCATCAGCATTGCTGCGAACCAAAATTTAAAAGAAGGCATTTTTTGTTGTTTCACTATATATACATAACTTTCTAGTTTTCACTTTATTTCAGTAGAAACAACAGAAAATCAATAGTTGTTGAAGGGTATACTTTCAATTCATATTTTATTTAAATGGCTTATATTATAATTAAGATATTAATAAGCATTTGAAGAAAAAAATAAGTTTGATTAGCTACATTCAAAAATGGTAAAATAAAAATATATAAATTTTTAATTTCTTTTCCTAGTAATACCTAAATTAAAACTAGAATAATTATTAAATAAAAAACAAAATTTTATAAAATTATTACTTTTTTGCTTAAAAAATATGTGATAAATGCTGCAAAATAATACAAGTTAATGTAATTGGAATATCATAGTGTTTGAATCTTAAACCCATTTTTCTCAGTTTGCTTTTTCCTGAAATCATGCATACTACAAAATCGGAAATCAAACATATTTCATTCAAACAACTCTAAATTTTTTCTCTAAACCCAGCAATATCAACTTAATAGAAACCTTGATTATTGAAAATATTGATTAAAAAAATGTTAAAATAGCAAAGCTGTTAAATGTTTACAAAAAAAAAAATCACAGCATTTGATTAAATTAATTTTTTTTTTCCTCTGCCAGTAGTAATTTAGATATCCAAACTTAGAAGCTTACTTTCATGAAATTCATTTAGAGAATTCTTTAAAAAGAAATTGATCAACAAATATTGAATAGAGAAAAGCATTTTGAAAAAACGTAATTTCCTTTAAAATTTATCATTTAAACTTTAAATCACTAAACAGGGCAAATATTTTTAAAAATCTAAATATTGGAACGGCGGTTTATTCTAATTACAACAAAATAGACTTTATTGAAATTGTTACGAAGAATTTGGGTATGGAATCATTTAAAGCATTATGTTTACT
>JAOUZG010002851.1:6362616-6376562 GCA_026289955.1 Argiope argentata | reverse complement strand
CGAGATGGATCCAACAAATATCAGTTTTCATGTAGACAAAAATCATTCGATTTCAAAAGTTATTTAATTTTATTTTAAATGTACTGGCACTTCTCTTCTGTTTTATTTTTCATTCTTTGTTTTATTTGCACTTTTCTAGAAAAATGCTTTTAAGGTCTTTGAAAATGATTTCAAAATTTCAGCAATATTTATGATAGTATGCATCTTTTAAGCTTAATTGAATGCACACCCACAAATCATTTTTCTTTTCAATATATATTTCTTTTAAATTCAATATTGATAAGATAAATTTATTGGAATTTATAAAATACAAACTCAGAAGCAGCATTTCTTTTTTTTTTGCTTGTCATTATTACTACAAAAATAATAAAACTGTTACTAAGAATAAATAAAAAAGTTTTATTTTTTTACAGAATTCATTGTTTCTAATTTTGATAAATTACTAACAATTGTCATTATTACTACAAAAACTACTACTACTAACTTGTCATTATTACTACAAAAATAATTACAAAACTGTTACTAAGAATAATGAAAAAGTATTATTATTTTACAGAATTCATTGTTACTAATTTTGATAAAAACATTACAATTAGTTGAATGGTACGATAAATATTTACAATAAATGATAATAAGATTGATACTATTCAAAATGAAAAAGACATCCAAAGGAAAAAATTGCTAGAAAAGCATTTTCAAATTCAATAAATGTACCATTTGTCTCGTTTTACAATCCTTATTATATTCATTGTATTAAACACTCAAAAAATTAAATTTGAAGCAGAAATTATTCAATTAAAATTAGTTCAATAATGTGTCAATAGAATTGCAATTTATTAAAGCAATGGAATTGAATTGCATTGGCTTCGTAATTTACATATCTACAAATTTCAAGATATGTTGAATTTTAAAAAAATGACAACTATTATTGCTACCATGGGCTTTTGCATTCATTGAAAGCTAATGGGATCACTTAAAAATTATCTTGAATGTAATTGCAAATTCAAGCAACGTCTTGACTCGATTCCCACGAATTATGAAATGAGAAAACAGATATTCACTAAGAAGGAGAAACGAATAAAGAGCGATAAATACACCATAACGTAAACCCAAGTTTTTGGGTTAACCAGACAGCAAATCCTCAAGTGACGTCACTGTCGTCGTCGTTTGCCGACGAAATTGCTGACGGAATTTTCTCCGTGTGATAGGGCCTTTATAAAGAAGACAAAGTTTTTATACCGAATGTATTACTATTTTCTCACTTATTAAGTATTAATTAAACCCTCCATTTATCTCAAACCATGTCAAATGTAAACACGGTCGCGGTAACGTGGAGAGTTAAAGAAAATTCTGTACGAGTAGTTTGAATATGTTTATATTGAGCAATGTATGTTTCGAGAATTTGCTGGCAAAAATGTATGTTAAATGATATAAATTCTGTAGTTTCCACCTTAAATGCAGGAAACAAAAAAATAAAACAAATCGTATGCTTCATCCTTCACAAAATTGATAAAAACTGTTTTTTATCTTTCAATGTTTAATTATCATTTAACAATTTTTCGCTGAATAATTATCTCACAGATATGAAAAGGTTAAGACTAAGATGTCAAAACTTAGTTTAGTTCATGAAAAAGTCCTTAAAAGATTACTGTTTCTACAACGCCTTGACTTCCTAATAATAAAGCAGAGAGTCTAGCAGCCGTATAAAACTCGTTCGCTTGAATTCTTTTACAGGGTGTCCCAGCATTATTGGGCCAACCTGTAAGATGTCCCAGCAGTATCGAGGGGGATTGACACCTCCAAACCATTGAGTACTAGATACCCGATTCAAATGCTCGTGAGCACATTTTCCATAATAGGAAGGTTCCCCATTATATTGAAACCACATATGATGCCTGATGCGTTATAGAACAGGGTTAAACAAGCTTGGTAGCACCTTTGGCCAAAAATATGAGATTCTGCAGTTGTTAGAATTGGTTAGTCACAAATTAAGCCTGAATAAGAAATTACCAGCTACACCATTCAAAAATGCAATGAAAAGTGATGTTGGACAATATGTGGTTTGATGCCATGTGGATTCTCTCCAGCCCTTAATTGCTCGTTGTTTCAACACATCTCGCGTGAACTACGCCTCATCCGAATATAAAGAGTTGGATGGGAAATCACTTTTTGGCGACATTGTTTCAGATACCACCATGCTAAACGCACATGCAGATGATTATCTTTGAGTTAGAGTGATAGTACTCTTAGTAGATGGTGTGGCTTGTAAAGATTCTCTCCCTCGCTAAGAGACACCTGTTCGACCGTTATGACATCGACATGATTTCGAGGTCGTTCAGATTTTTTTTTTAGAGTGTTTAGAGAGACGCTTGGTGGAAACGAGCTGGAGATTGGATTTTCCACCTGAGGAATGCCGGTGGATACCTGGGGTTACGACGGCAGTAGCCGGATGCGCTAACAGCAGGTTAGCTTTTCTTGCGAGGTTGTTTTTATAAAATTAATCGAGGAACTATCATCTGTAACTGTAAACTGAGATGTAAATAGTATCAATCATATTAACCTGGATGAGAACAAGTTATTTTTATTGTATAT
This sequence comes from Argiope argentata, assembly GCA_026289955.1. Taxonomy (NCBI): domain Eukaryota; kingdom Metazoa; phylum Arthropoda; class Arachnida; order Araneae; family Araneidae; genus Argiope; species Argiope argentata. Next base: position 6,373,970 of record JAOUZG010002851.1, on the reverse strand, counting down.
AAGGCTGTAAATAAATATTTTGTCTTTAAACGCTACCCTCTTATTTTATCGGATAGGATCAAATCATTACAGGCTGTAAGATTCATGTTACTAAACACAATGAACATTACTCCGAGATCCTCCAAAGGCAGCATCGAGGGTAAATTGTAAATTTTTACTCGGGTACATTTGAAAGGTATCCAACACATTTTGTTTTATGCTGAAAATTCGTGTCGCTCATGGTCCGCCCTTACTATTCCCATGACCTCGCAATGATCCATATTCACACAAATCATGGTGCAAATTAGTGAACATCTGAGATTCCAGTGAATCTTTTTTTTTCCGTGCGTTTTTCGATTCAATTTTTTTGCTGCTTACTTATCTTTTTCTGATAATCCGTAAATTTGACAACTCAGTGTTTGTAAAACGTACCTTACTTCTCTGAGAGAGATTATAGCTCAAATGACTGTGGCAGTGCGTCTGTTTTCTGTAATACTCTTTTGAACCAAGAACTGGGCTTGTTCGGTCATGGTTGATGTTCAAATCTAAATCCCTGTGATGTCCACAACCTTCCCTTAAAATTTGTCGCAATAATCCTTGGACACTCTGCATAATTAAAATTGCATTCATAGTGAATAAGTTGGAATATGCAAAGTTCGTCATCCTGACATTGTAAGAAATTCTTTTGGAAGTAACATGGATCTCTCAACTTCATCTAAATTAGAATCAAACTCCTTAAATTCTTAATTAATCTACCAGGAAAATGTTCCTTCAGGTAATAATAGAATTCCTTCTTTCACCTTTTACACAGTACTATTAATGGCGGTATTCCTCATTTTTATACACGTTAAGTACTTTTTTTACCAACGCGCCAAATTGGTGAACTCTCAATCTAGGGTAGCTCCTTTTTGTATCTGTGCTAGTCATGACCCTCCAGAATTCGATTTGAATTTCGAATGCGTTGATAACAGGGGAACTCCATTCTCCTTCTTTTAGTTCAATAAACCGCATTTTATGGAAATATTCTATTCATCACTTTTAGCTAAACTGCTATTCTTGGCATCATTTTCATTGACTACAATATAATTTATTTGATTATTTTCATAATCAGTAGAACCATTATCGGCCTCTACAATCCTAAAGGATAATTTTTGTAATAAATTTAGTTCAGTAATAGAAATTAAAAATTTTTAAGTGGAAACAATAAAATAAATTACTTTGAATCATAAAATCACCCCCCCCCCATTAAAACAAATTTCTGTATGATATTTCCCTTGTGTTATTTGATACTTTGAATACTACAGAATATCGCGAAAATACCGTAACAATGTTGTTTGTATTTCGAATGAACAGAGCAGATATTACTTTAGAATTCATCTAGAATTAAAACATAGAATTCATTGATTGTATCATCTAGATCAACTGCATTATTCTGAAAAATATACACTTCAGTAAAGAAATATTACATTAAAATTGTTTCAAGATCATTTTAAATTAAAATAAATTTGGATGTATTGTTGAACTTTAGATTAATGAATATGTTTGATGAAAATGCTAATATAGCCTCAGAAGCCATAACGATGTTTTTACAATAGAAAGCAAATTTTATATACAATGTTTAAACAAGTTCAATCTGCTACATCATTTATAAATTTATTTGAAGACAGCAGTTTTTGTGCACTTTTTGTTCCATAAAACTTCTTAAATGCAGCATAAATTAATCTTCTGAATAATCAAAAATATGATTGCATAGAAGATTAATCATTAGGATATACTTGGTTTTCTTTACATTTTATTCGGAAGTGAGAGTCTAAAATTACCGATTTTGCAAAATGATTCTAGAAAAATTTTACCATGAGTTCTACATTGATCTTGGAATACTGGAAACTAGTTAAAATATCGAAAGCTATACTTTTCGAAAATAATCTATAATCTCTAGCTCTCAAGACGTTTGTTGAAAAATGAAATCCACAATAATTTCTAATTACTTATAGGATGCCATATTTTGAAAATGTTATAGATCCAATATCTGTAATCGTGTGATTAATAACAGTTTATTATTATTATTATTATTATTTTCAAATATCAAAGTCAGGAATCAAGTATCAAGACAAAGAATTTTGAATAATATTCTGAGACAATGACATACCATTTACTTTTTAGTTTCAACAAATTTGTACATGCTGCCTGCCATTGGGTATTCTGGTTTAGCCATGGATTTTTTGATATATTTTTTGTCTTTACTACATGAATCACTAGACAATAATCATACTTTCAATTTCAGTAGAGAGAGAAGGTTGCCAAAAAACTCTTGTGCTTCAATACCTAATTGATTGGTTTTCATTTTCATTTCATTTTCATCTTTCATGATTGGTTTTCATTTTCATCTTACAGAATCAATGTTATTAATCTCACGTTTATCATTAGCAATCATAAATATCGCTTGAATGTCTATATTCTTAATATCCTGATATTTGGTTAGATGCTATTTGACATCTAATTCTAAAACCCTATGCGTTTTCACGCTTGCGTTAAGATGGGTTTAATTCGTCAATAGGCACGAAATGAGGGGATGTTTACATTTAACAATAATTCAAAGTCGGATTTCTCGTAGACTGAATTAAAATATTACAGTAAGAGACTGCACGATATTCACACCAGCGTGAAAAAAAATTGAACAAGAATTATCTAACAGGGTGAAAATCAAAGTCAAAGAATGATGAAGAATTCCGAAAATACTCTCATCCTTCCGCGTCAAAATGAAATAGAATCGTCAAAAACTAGTCATTCCAGAATATTTAAACGAATAATAATTTTTTTTTCAAGACAAAGCTTTTCGTCCTGTAAGGGTGTCTGTTGCACGTTAAACTAACCAGCTAAGCACACATTTCATCCTTTTGATGAATTTGCAAAAATTTTGAGTCTCAGCATTTGCAATAAAAGCATCAATAGCAATTTGAATATAGGTTATTAGTTCTTTTATGAGTTCCTTATCTTCTTTCTCTTCAACTGAAAGCGCATCAGGGATATTGTCTTGGTATATATTGCACTCGATACGAATATTTCATGGACCACCGAGGCCTGGTGGTAAAGTCTCAGCATGGGAACCGTAGGGTTTCTGGTTCGAGAATCAATTGAAATGTAGAACTATCGTGTAGGTAGATCGGTTGTACGTTAACCTCGTCAGGTCAAACGTCCTCCAGCTGGTGTGGTGTGGAGAAGGAGGTGCCAGCTCAGGTGTCGTCCTCTTCTGACCACAGTTCAAAATGACGAGGTTCATTCCAAAATAGCCTAGTGTTGCTTTACAATGGGACGTTAATATAACTACACTTAAACGAATATTGCATGATTTTCAATTTTACTCTCTGAAGTCGAGGAAACAGACTGTCTTATGTTTTATGCATGAAAATGAGAACTAATGATTTACGTTCAGTTACAATATTTACCGCAAAGCAAACAATGACGTAAACTTTCCACATCCCCAGACTGCAGCTGGAGCTTGTTTCTCTGTTTGGGTATAACTTCTTTCAGTTGCAGAAAGTATGCTTGAAGCAATTAAAAATTTGAAGGGTTTTTTTTGATATGGTAGAGCTTATATGTCATGTAACGTTTTGGCCGGGGCTACTGGTGAGTTGGGCCGAAGACAAGCCAGGTCTTGGAGAAATAAAAATCTATTTATTTTCAGCTATAATACATATATATTTTTCGCACAAATACACCTTCTTGATTAAATAGGTTACAGGATTCCACTAGGGAAAAGTGCTGTGCCTCAAATAGTCAGGTAGTCTCTCTCGTAGATGAAGACGGAGGGTGGAGTTCTTGAAACTCCCGCAAGATCTGGCCCGAGGTTCGGGATTCTCTGCTTGTTGATTAACCTACTGGGTTTTGTAGAGCGTAAAGTGATGAACTGGCTGGAAGAGCAACTCAGGAGGCAGCTGTTCAACTGGTTGGAGGTATTCCCAAAGCTCGGATGAGCTTTCACACTTCAGACGAGAGGCTGAAAGGTTCCGATGAACTCCACGTGGGCTCGGCTACAGGGTGAGGCGGCCTACGTACATTCCAAAATTCTCTCCTGAGAATTTTCCACAGAATTCCAAGTTGAATTCTCGCTCCAATCACCAGCTGATGCTACTCGTCAGTCTCCTTGTCAGTCTCCTCCTCAGATCGCTTTTTCACACCGTTTTTATCTCGGTCTCAGAAACCGGCCCTTGGTGGCAAATGACCAATCAGCAACATTCCCGAAGTTTTTGATCACCTGGCCCAAGTTATCTATCCAATCACAAGAGAGGGTAAATGGCGTCTAACCAGGAGACATCTTAGTCCCGTCTAGTCTGCAGTTTTCCCCTTTCACAAATTCCTGGTTATCTATCGTCGTTTCCCGTGAGAAAGCAATTTGATATCTTCTCACCTGTTATCTATATGAAACCGCCGCATCCGTTATCGATGGTTGTTCCCGTGGGAAGCAATTTGATTCTACTTGTTATCTATGCGGAAACGTCACAGTCATAACATAAAACATTAGCATTCAAATTTACCTCTTAGAATATAGAGATGACACTGAGGATTGCATAAGCTTTATTTCTTTAAAATACCTTTTTTGATCAGAACCCAAGTTCAGTTTCTATCTTCAGTATCTCAAATGACGGTTCTGGTATGCCATCCAATTTAGATATAATTTTTAAAAAAGCCAACCCAACCCAAAAGCACTTGAGTTTGGCGCTATAACGTTTGGCCGGGTCTACTGGTGAGTTGCGCCGAAAACAAACTCAGGTCTTGGAGATATAAAAGTCTATATATTTCCAGCTATAATACACATATATTTCGCACAGGCACACCTTCTTGGCTAGATATTTTTATAAGTACATAAGTTTGATCCAATCAGAGTTCCACTAGGGAAAGGTGCTCTGCTTCAGATAAGTAAAGGAGTCTCTCTCGGAAGTGAAGACATATGATGTAGTTCTAGAACCTCCCACAAGATTCAGTTCGAGGCTCGGGATTCTCTGCTCGTCGATATACCTACTGTATTACTGGAACGTAAGATGATGAACTGGCTGGAAAAGCAACTTAGAAGACAGCTGTTCAACTAATCGGAACCCCAAAGCTCGGATGAACTTCACACTTCAGTCAGGACGCAAGTCCAAAATGTCCGATGAGACGAGGGTTCAACTACAGGGCGTGGCTGTCTACGTACACTCCAAATTCTCTGAGAATTTTACACAGAATTCCAAACTGAATTCTAGCTCCAATTACTAGCTTTCGCTTCGTCGGTCGGCTTCCTGAGTCGACTCTCCTTTTTATTTGAGTCTCATAGGTCATTGGCAAATGACCAATCAGGATAATTCTCAACTTTCATTGGCTCATCTGACCTAAGCTATCTTTCCAATCACAAGAAAGGGGAAATCAACGACTAGCAAAGAGGCGTCTTATCTCCATCTTGTCTGCTGCCTTTTCACAAGAAGAATGGATGCCATCTGCCGCTGGTCCCCATTGTGCCGGCTTGATGGGCGGGCGTCTTATCTATTGACAGGGACACATCTGCTTCTTTCCCTCTTTGTTTGTTCCGACATATGTTCAGTTCCGTGAAGACCTAACAAGTCGCCCAGACATATTAGCTTGACCGCGATACTTAAATTTGAATACCAGGTGGCTGCATTCTTCGCATTTTACAAATTCCTCCTCTATCTGTGGTTGCTTTCCCGTGGGAACTTAATTTGCTATATTCCGACTTGTCGCTTATCTGAAGACGTCACAGACCATAACTGATTTAACATGCATCAGACCCACTTACATGACGGTTCTTAGAAGGGGGGATCGGGCTCCGCACCTGAATCCCTCAGTTTCCAAAGCCGAAAATTTACCACCAGGTCACTGATGCCACTGAAATCAAATAACCAATATTTCCAGCGAATCATTTAGTGCGGAATTCAAAAAAAAAAAGGAAAACTATGAAAGAAAGTTTAGTAGTGGCTTTTTATATATGGTATGTTTTTCAGAGTGGGTACTTTGATGTCATGTGATTCGATTCTATTAGGATACATAATCAACAGAGCCAATGTCAAAACTGGCTACTTTTCTGTCTGAGCTCCGTAAAAAAATTGCCAAATTGTTGGCGATTTGGAGAAAATAATTTAACTTCGCAAACAGGACTCGGAAACGCAAAAGTACCTCAGACTATTAAAATTGCAGGGTTTTGATGTTTGCCCTATTTTGATGATTTAATTTTTTTTTGGTGGGGGGGGCATTAATTTATCGATAAGAAATTTAATTGTAAATAAAAGCTACAAGAAAGTAAAACTCGTCAAATTAGGTAAGTAATAAATGAAATCAAATACATTTTCATAATGTTAATAAAAAATAAATTTAAATGAATCATTAAATTTAATTAGTTGAATAAATGTTTAGTAAAATTCCTTGAAGTTTTCTAGGGTTGCAAAGTGGACAAATCTGCCACAGACGAAACGCATATCACTTTTTCATAAATGAAATGTGCTATAAAGCAAGCGCAAACATTTCATATTGTATAGTAAAATTTGGCTAGTTAAAAACTATTGGCAAAACACGAAAAAATTCGATTTATTTAAAACTTTGAATTGTCTAAAAAAACAAGTAATATAAAAAAGATTAAAATGCATCTGCTATGCATATTTCAATATATCATGTCAGACTATTATTTCTTGAACGGCCAAGCATCACATGCTGGTGCAAGTTAAATTATATTTTCATTCATTTTAATTGTTTCATCGAATGAGTCACTTTAGCATTGCAAACGATCTAAAAACTTTGTATCGCATCAATTGTTTAAAAAATTATAACATTTCCTATTTATCACATTTCATATAATCGCGGGCTCAGAATGACATTTTTCTAGTTTTCATTTGCTGTAGTCATTATCTTTTTTTTTTTTTTTTTGTAATCAGATCTTTTGTAAATGAAATGCCAACGCGTAATTAAAAGCTGATTTCTTGAGATGCTCTTACAGATAATAGAATAAAATTTTTATTTTTCGCCTACGGATTTTCGTTGACGCCAAAAACCTCATTCCAAAAACAACATCATGTTCTGACAGTAAAAAAAATTTCCGTCAATTCTTACTTAGCTCAATACAGATTTTTTTAAAGTTACTTTTTATTAAATAGCTATCTGATCAATTATGCCAGGAGAATCGTTAAGGGAACAGTGGACTTAGATATGACCAAAAATCGGCAGAAACAAAATTTTATTTTTATCGCTTCCTCACTGAAATATAAGTTTGTATTCAATTAAAATGACTTAAGATTTATTGTTCAATAAAATGAATATTTCAGAGGCCAAAATTTAAAATAAAAAAACATTTCAATTACTTTCCTCAAATGGATATTGTAATATTTAAATATCTTTGAAACATTGCGGGCGTCTTAATTTATGAAGAAATTTAATAAAAGACTTTATTATCAATTTTCTTTGACATTAAAAGAAAATAAGGTATTATTTTATATTTCAAGTTTTTACAGATGATTAAAAGTCAATTTTAACTTCGGAAAAAAAATGAAATTCTTATAAAAACTCAGTAAGTGTAGATAAAAATATTTCTAAAAATTTAGCATTTAGTTGGAAATATAAAATTGTACATAGTTTCATTCTAAATAAATTAATAATGAATATGAAAAAATAATATAGAAATTAAAAATTGAGTCACCCGGAATATTTTGAAATTTTAAAAAAGTATATACATCTTTTTAAATTTAAAAAATATTTCGTTTCAGTTTTTTTAAAGAAAAAAAATGATTTTTTTTATTTGAATACATATACCTAAGAAATTTTCATAATTCTAAACGAAAAATTCACAAAAATGCCGAATAGTCCACTACCTCTTAAGGGTTTTAATGCTTTTATATGCAAGATTATTTCTATTAACGTAATAACAAAATTACATACGATTCGGTACAAATTGATGCAACAAATACATTTTATTCATAAAGCAAATAACAAGGTAAACAAAGATATAGTCTCCACCGATACAAATCACAGCCTTTAAAATCAAGATTAGTTCAACGAATAGCAAAGATGGGATGTTACTGGTACTTCAGAAATAGCAATCAGGCTTGAATTTTGGGAAACTTGAACCTTATTTACATTAAAGATAGATTAAGGAAAAGAATAAACTTACAAAAAAAGATAAGTTGAGTTTTCTTTTCCATAAGCAGAGCGCCACAAATTCCCCAAAAATTGCGTTGCAGGGTTGCAATTCGGAACAAACTAACAATGCATTCGAAACAAAATCTAAAAACATAGTTCACAAACGAAGAAGAATCTTTTCTGGCAGATGCACATTTGTAGAGGGAACATGCACCTGCTGAATATGGCGTAATTAAAAATGGACATCCAAGAAAATATTATCTGCTCATTTTAAAAACCTTTTTCGTAAATTGCCATTTATAAAAGTTAAATAATTGCTGGTAGTTAATTTTTTAAAGTATTTCTTGAAGTAGTACTTAGCCGTATTCATTTGTAGAATCGTATTTTGGTACTCAAGATATGACAGATTCTCATAGAAATCTTTTTTTTTCCTGTATAGAACATGTTTGTAGAGGGAACATGTATTGTTAAAAGAAACATCGAATCTCTGAAGAACAGCTGATCATGCGGCACCAGGAATTCTTATAATTTTGTTCCGGCACTCAGCGCAAGCTTCTAACCATCTCCAGTTTCCATTTTTCACCAGAAACCGCATCACATAAGCAATAACTTCTACAATGTCATCTACTTGTCCCATATCACCTCTTCGAGCTAGAAGCACGCCGATGTAGCAGAGAATGGCGTTGACCACCACGAGCATAGGAAATTCTCTACCTGGTCGTAGCAGGAAAGTCGCTCTTAAAGCGCGTTTTAAATTTTCGGGATTATGCACATCATTCTCTAGTATTACATGCTGGACACTGTTCCTTATGGTCGTGGCTTCCTTTATCATAAAATTCAAAATCGCTCGTCCAATGCTGGGTTTGAAAAAGCGCTGTGTAATTGCAGTAGGGTAAAATGACCATTGCCAAGAAATCCGGTGTTGCCTCAAAACAAAAGTTAGGAGATCGGCAGCAAATATATATTCAGGGGAGGAGATACCGTCTTCAGAGACTTGCGGATCCATTTGGAGACGATGGCGAGCACTGGTTGGCAACTGAAGGATCGATGCTAGAACCACGCATTGCAATCAGTTTCAGTGTTGCCATTCTCAGTGAAGTTAATTTAGGCTGTTTAAAATTTGGAAGCTTGCACTAAGCAATGAAATTCTTCAATTAAGATGGGTCACGGTAGCCCGGTGATAAGGTCTCCATCTAACCTGAGAATTTAAAGTTCAAGACCTGATTCCATCGAAGAGCCGTCTTGTAAGCCAGCCTGGTGCATTCTAAAATCATCGAAGCCCAAACGTCCTCCCACTCCTGTGATGCACAAGCTTGGAGAAGGGTTCCAACTCAGGTGGCATCCTCGTCATCAGACCGTGGTTCAAAATTAAGAGATTCATCGTTAAGTAGCCCTAGTGTTGCTTTAAAACTGTAACTGAACTGAACCTTTAATAACTGAATAATGATATACTTGAACTAAATCTTGAATTGAAATCAATACCTTGTTTGCCTAAGACAATGCATTACAATTAGATAGTGTTGCATTCTCATTAAAGATCACTTGCTTAATCATGTTTAAAATTTTGAAGTTTGCATAAAGAAGATCTTTCGACTAAGATGGGTCGGAGTGGCCTGGTGGTAAGGTCTCAGATTCGAGACCCGATTCCACCAAAGAATCGTTGTGTAAGTCGGTTTGGGGATTGTTAAATCCGCCGCTGCCAAATGCCCTTCCTCTGATGTAGTGTAGAAGTTTGGCGAGGGTTGTCAGCTGAAATGTCATGCACGTCATCTGACCACCGTTCAAATGACGAGGTCCATCCCAAAATAGCCTTAGTGCTGCTTTAAAACGGAACATTTTAATTAAACTGAGGCACCTGCTCCATTAATGACTCGTATGATAGAGGCAGATTGGTGTGTGCTAAGCTCTACAGTAGATAGATCCACAGAGGGTAGATAATAACTCAATTGTGCTGACAAATGATTTTTTTTTTGTAAAAGAATTAAAATAGGTAGGTTTTTATTTTGCAATTGGAAACTAAGTACTTTTCTTCATCAGCAGAACTAATGAGATATAATATTTTACTGATTTAAAACTAAACTGATTGCTATCAAAGTTTTAAGGTGCTTTGAAATTAACGTACTTTCGCATAAAACCAAATATACGTTTGATTTTTAATCGTATGACTTTGCTGTAATATATTTCAAACACCTTGTAATGTTATTGAGTGGAAAATGTAAGTGCGCAATATTAATTGGTAGTGAATTTCAATTTTTTAAAAATGATTCCATTATGTGTATAATAAAATTAGGGATTTAAAAGTAAAAAATTTCTATTTCTTCTCACAAAAAAAAACGCGTTTAAAAAACAATATTTTTGATTAAATTAATTATATATTAAGAGTAAAATTTGGATAGAATTATGAAAAATTGTTTCCAATTGGGGGTCGCATTTCCTAAATCGGCTCTGATCGCTGGTTTGGAGAAAGACGCAAGCTAATGCTATTATCTAGTTGCATAAAAAGAAAATTGAGAAACAGAGTATATTAGCATAAATATAAAGAAGAAAAATGAAATCCACGATCGCAAATTTCAAATTCTCATTTGAGAACATTATTTTTTAAATTCATTATTTGTCTTAATAACTTAAATCGCTAACAGTTTTGAGAAAGCAATACTGGGAAAAGCAGATCAACCTTTTAAAAAACGCATCTGCTTTCAAAGATGCTTACATAATAAAATAATGCAATACTGGTAACAGTAGATAAAAAATATATGCGATTAAAGGATACTAATGAATATTAGCATTTATGCTTTATGCATTGTCTACGTGATTTCGAGCTTCAAATATTCAAAAATCCCTGAAGAAAACATGTTCTCGCATGATAATAAATAAATTTGCGTAAGATATAGATTATATGAATTGTAAAATACTGGTCAAGTATAATTCGCTAATTTTCCGATATCCGTACCATTATGCTCTCGAGCTCAATGTCTTAAATATTTTTTTCAAGAAATATAGTACATTTCTTTTTTCTTTTTTCCCCCCTCTCTCAATTTCTTTAACCTAACTTTTTTTATCCAATTTCTAAATTCATTCTTCCATATGCAGAAACATGTCATTTATAGTCATATAAATATCCATTTCATTATACGTAGATAAATGTCATTTTCATTAAATGTTGATAAAAGTCATTTTCATTAAATGTTGATAAAAGTCATTTTCATTAAATGTTGATAAAAGTCATTTTCATTAAATGTTGATAAATGTCATTTTCATTA
>JAOUZG010002851.1:6299734-6362606 GCA_026289955.1 Argiope argentata | reverse complement strand
CATTTTCATTAAATGTTGATAAATGTCATTTTCATTAAAAGTTGATAAATGTCATTTTCATTAAAAGTTGATAAATGTCATTTCCATTAAATGTTGATAAATGTCATTTTCATTAAATGCAGAGAAATGTCATCGTTTCAGTTTTGGTAACAAATCCATTCACTTTTTAAAGTTCATTTCAGTTATTTAACAATCTTCTACCATTGAATTGAAAGAGTGTCTAATCTCAACTTTGTCTTCCACTCTCTTCAATGTGGATATTAACGGCTGTCTTCAAGTGGCTTTGAAATTTGCTCCAATTCGTTCTGGGTAAAGATTTCAAAAGTGAGGGTAGACTATTAGCAGTGGAAGGTTAGTTATACGGTGCTGTGATTCGATTCAAGTTCGGCAAGGAGGAATATGAGAAAATAAAATCTTTTATAGTAGCTGAATCTACTGTTGCGGTGGAGCTATTATCCGAATTGACGTCGAGCAGGGGAGAGGCAGGATTTTCTTGCGTGGATGGTTCTTTTCTTCTTCATGCCATACTGATGGGAAACACAAAGCTGCCCTGGTTCCCTTTGAAGTTCCCGTCTGTAATGGGGTCGGGACTAAACTCAACGAAAGTTCCCAAGTCTATTGTGTAAATCGTCGAGTCGCTGATGCAGGAAATGTAAAGTGAGACCACCGTTGAGGGGTCTGTGTTATTGAGGTTGGGCAATATATTAGCTGTAGTATCGTAGTTTAGTAGTTGTAACGTCAATGAAAGGAAGTTTCGAATAGGGAAAATGAGAATAGGGTATTCAGTTCCCTTGTATTGCGTCTCCGGTTCCTTCGTCTGTCTGTCAAAATTTGGTATATAAAAAATATTTTTATTTTTAGATTTTTGTTTTGTTTTTTTAAAATAATATATTACGAGTGAGCTTTTCTACCAAACTTTTTCTGTCGAAACTGATTTCTCTCTCCATTTGCCTTTTAAAATATAATATCCGCACAATATCGCACAAAAGGACATTATTGTAGGGTTTTCATTCTACAGTACACTCTTGAGGATACGGTTCGCGACTATCAGGCTTCAGCAGTATACGTTTTTCAGTACCAAAAAAATGTAAGTTTCGACTCTTATTTTAGAATTACGCTTTATGGTATATGTGTAATCATTTACAAAGAAAAATAAAATCAGTTTGAGTCAATTTTCCTAAGAAATAGGCTTACGATTTATTGGATTGTTCGGAAAGTAATTTCGTTTTTTCCCGTCAGAGGACTTAATTACGTTTTTTCGAAACCAACTTCACACTTAAGCCGCATAACTATTATATGTCTTGAGAGCTGATATTGCAAGGCTTGTGTGTGAAAAAGTTCTATTAATTCTACGCAGTAGTTTTTGGTTGGTGCCCTTTTAAATATGGAGAGCAATAAGCAGCATTTTCGTCATATTTTACTTTTTTACTTCAGAAAAGGTAAAAATGCTGTCCAAGCGAGAAAAAAATTGACGGATGTGTATGGAGAAGGCGTGTTAACAGTACGCCAGTGCCAGAACTGGTTTGCAAAATTTCGATCCGGCAATTTTGATGTCGAAGATGCACCACGGTCTGGAAGGCCGGTCGAAGCTGACAAAGATGCGATAAAGGCATTAGTTGATGCAAATCGGCGAATAACCACACGAGAGATCGGTGAGAGATTAAATTTGTCGAATTCGACTGTTTATGGCCATTTGAAAGGCATTTTGGAAAGGAAATTTGTGTCGTCGCGTTGACGCGTGTGATTCGCTCCTCAAACGTAAAGAAAATTATCCATTTTTGAAGCGTATTATTACTGGGGACGAAAAATGGGTTGTATACAACAATGTTAAACGCAAGAGGTCATGGAGCAGAAAAGATGAACCGGCTCAAAGCGTGTCAAAAGCCAACATTCACCAAAAAAAGGTGATGCTCTCCGTTTGGTGGGATGTCAAAGGAATCGTTTTTTTTTTTTTTTTGAGCTTTTGCCGGACAATACAACGATTAATTCAGAAGTCTATTGTCATCAACTGGACAAATTGAATGATTCACTTAAAGAGAAGAGGCCCGAATTAATCAACAGCAAGGGTGTAGTGTTCCACCAGGATAATGCGAGACCTCACACAAGTTTGGTCACTCGCCAAAAACTTTTACAGCTTGAATGGGACGTACTGCAACATCCACCATATTCTCCAGATCTGGCGCCTTCCGACTACTATTTGTTCCGGTCCCTGCAAAATCTTTTGGATGGCAAAACCTTTACCTCAAATGAAGATGTCAAAAACCACCTGAACCAGTTTTTTGCCAGCAAGGACCAAAACTTTTATGAGAGGGGAATTATGTTACTGCCAGAAAGATGGCAAAAGGTGTTGGACCAGAATGGCCAATATATAATTTAATAAAATATTTATTCATTATACGAAAACTGTCTTTCATGTTCCCCAAAAAAAACGAAATGACTTTCCGAACAACCCAATACTTTAATGTTTGTTTATGTTCCCTGCATTCAAGTTGAGGATTACAGAATTAATGTTAAAAGGTGAACAATTTACATCCTTTAACTTACCTTTTCTCTGTTGAATTCCCGAAACGTATTAAAGCAAAATATAAATATACATAAATTTTAACTCGACACGTTACCAGCAATGGCTTCTACGATTCATCGGGCAGCGGCCGCATTTGCATCCCAGCAACACGGGATTGGCTTGAGATAAATGGAGGGCTTTGTATTCAATAAGATAAGATGCGATGCACTCGAAATCTGTATCCTACCAAAAGACAATCGAGGGCCCTTTAGCAGAACATCTGAAACTGCCTCCCTGTTTTCTGTAAGTACTGCATTTTTACTATTTGTTGTTTATAGACTGTCGTCCCCTATCGTTAGGGCTCTGCTTTCATCGAGTCTATACAGTAAAATCCATAATGGAAATTTGCTTTTGGAATGATTTGTATCATTATCGAGTATTGGACCAGTAATTTAAACTATATTATAGGGATTTTGACGTATTGGACCTGATTTTAAGCTACGTTATAGTGATTTTGACTTGTATTGGACCAGTATTTTAAGATACAGTGGAGTGATTTTTAATCGTATTGGACTAGTAATTTGAATTGCGTAGTATACTGGTAAAATTATGCTTTAAAAGTTTTAAAAAGTTTCAAATGTTTTCAACAAGGCATTTACATTTGGTATAAACTTTCGTTTTTTAAAATTGCTTTTAGCAAACAACTAATTCTTTAATAGAAATAAAAAGGAAAGATATTCCTAAAGATTTTATATATAACTTGATGTTCCTGATTTCTTTAATAAAACTTACTTCTGATGGGCATTGGAATCACGCTATTTATTCATTCCACTAGTTCTATTTATTATGTAAATGAAGCATCCAATTATAAATTATATGGCAGCCAAAAACATAACTGTCCTATAATCTATCTTTTAATTGCACGTTGTCTTTCCCAGAACTGTAACTTCCCTTTCTTATTCCTCACGTAAAATGTGCAGATAATAAACAAAATGATCTTTTCTAATTCTACCAATAATAAACCAAATCAGGGGATTAAATATTTGACGAAATAAAATAAACCTCAGAGTTTCAAATTTTCGGAAATTGTTCATAATATTTTTTTTAAAAAAAAGCTTTTAAACCTGAGAGAGGAATTATACTGCCACTAATCTGATATCATGAAAAAGATTGTCATTGCAGAAAAATGTCAAATCCTTGTGATTTATTTTACAAACTAAATAAAATTAATACAAATTTCCGGAAAAGGAAACTTTAATGCTTCCTACCCTTTAATGGTTATTTCAACCAAATTTAAATACTCTAGGTCATACTATTTGTCATATTTTCTAATATATAAACCCATTCTCTTTTGTTATTTATAGAAATGTGTGGAAATTATACCTTTGATTTATCTTAGAAATCTAAGAAAGGAAGAAGTAAAAATATAAAAAACGACATATTTACGTGTTATTTAAAAATCACGTACGCCAATTTTCAAATAGAAAAATAATTAAAAATAAACTTCAACCTACCATATTCAAATTTCTCTGTTGCGATTCACACCGTGATCTTGTTCGTTTAAAAAATAAAAGTTGTATGGTTTTAAAAAAAAACTGCTGCAACTTTTGGCTCTAGATTCAGCAAAGAATTGTCATCTAAGGATTTTCTGATAATGATAGTATAATCTCTAAGTTTTTGTAAGGCATGTAATTGAAGTGAAAAAAAATTTTAGTCGTGGGAAATCCGACAGAATTTGATTACATAATCTACAATAAAAATCCTCTTCTTTCTTGGAATAGTTATGAGGAAGAGAATAATAATGTTTTCAGAGAAGCAACCATGTTTGCTCAGTGTATTTACAAAATGTAATGAATGTGAAACCCACCTTCCCAATAACCTTGACTTTGAAGTTCAGGGAGATAGGAGATGAAGGACACGTGACACCTCTTTCAGTTTCACTGGAACAAATTCCTCCCATTGCTTAAAGTTTCGGCCAACATCCCTCGGACCGCAGGGCACTTTTGGCCCAATGGATTTGGTACTGGATTACTAACCAAAAGGTACGGAGTTCGGGCCTAGCCCTATCCGCCACACCTAAACTGTAAAATAATTTTTTTCGTTTAGAAATTTTTTAAAAAAAAAATATTGTAAAAGGAAATAGCAGTTAAAATAAAATCTGCACAATCTACAAGATATTTTTAATGCTTAAATATTGTTTAAAAAACATTTTTCTTAAAATGGTTTCAAAATAAACAATCAAAATACTGAAATAATGAATTTTTTTTTCGGTTTAGAAAGTCAATCTATCAATCAGGGTGTGAAATTTGTGTCGTATAGAATGAATAATTTCTTTTAATTATAAAAAAAGTTGGAAAATGTTTGTTTTTAGGGGTAAATAGAATACGTACTGTGATATAATTTTATTCATAACCGCAAATCCGTACGTTCAGATAAAAATTAAGTCGGTCTAAAACTGACATAACGGATTGGCATATATTTAATAATTACAATGAATTTATTTTCAATTAAAAATAATACTTTGCGCGATCAGTAGCCTCTCAAGAAAAATATTAGTACACTGAAAAATTAAAATTATGTTTAATAGATGCATAATGTTTGCAGATATTGTCTTATAAAATTTCATATAGTATTAAAAAACAAAATGCGTTTTATGTTACCAAAATTTGAGGAACAAGAATTTTGAAAAAAGGTAAAATATTATCTTTTTATCAAAGGATTTTGTTAGTTTCATTGTTTAAGGATAATGTATGAATTATCAATTTTAAAAACCTGTGCACCGGTGTCCTGGTGCAGAGGTAGTGCATCTTCCTAGTGCACCTTCCATCCCGGACATAACTTTCCGGGATGGAAGGCAGACCGTTATTAGAGATAAGGCGTGGCAGACCGTTATGCCTTATCTCTTTCTCTCAATTTCTCTCAACGGCGACGGCTCGAGTGGCTGTCAGAGCATGGTTGTTTTTCTGTGTGCTATCTGTGAGATGCATGAATGTGGCCCCCTGTAAAAGGCGGTTGTGCAAACAAATGCGGTGAATGTATAGCTAAGTCGTATTCTTGGCCCTAGTTGGCGCTACTTCAAAAACAAGAGACGCCGATTCGGCTTAAAATCGCTGTCGGCCGCCAGAGCGCTTGTCCATGGCAAGTGCCATTAGGAACATAGCACATATTTATTAACTTTCAATAATTTATTTAAAGAAATAGGCCGGTAATGTATTAATTAAAAGGCTTAAAAATTTGTTCCTAATTAACACCTTTGACACCTATACAGAATTGCATTATCTTGATAACACTTGAGTACGTGGGATCGAGTTTATGTGACATCAGGATTGACTTTATGGGTTCTGAAACCATCAGCTCTTGTCCATGGCAAGAGCCATTAATAACAACAAATCTGTGCAAATTATAGGTTTCTATAATTAATGGAATGCTGGCTACTTTATTCAATCAGAATTGAAAAAGTTAAATTTTTGAAGGCGCAGTTTTGAAGGTACTCTTATACAGTATAGCACTATTGGTATTGTTTCATAGCTCTATGCAGAGCAGGCCTTCTCTATGGGAGGGGGTACAAAAAAACTAGTTGGGACCCTAAATTTTTTGTAAAATAAAAAAAAAGTACAAACACGACCATATATTACTATTTCAAGTTTATTTAATGTGTAATTTTATTTTTGAAATTTTTTTTACAAAAGATTAATTTTAAGATTACAATTCTTTTTTTCAATTTCCCTTACGATATAGCAAGCGCATTTAAACCTTCCGTACACAGTGCTTGACCGATGACAATTCCTTATTAATTTTCAATTCGCTGAAAAGGTGCGCAGCACTTCCTCTAAAGACAAATAATTATTTTAGAAAAATATGAATTAATTGGAAATACTCTTAAATCCAGCTTCTATTTGAGTAATAAAAGTACCAATTGCACTGTTAAAATATAGCATCTAAATTCCTCTATTGAGTTTCCTAACTTGAACTTGCTCTTTTGAAATATAATTTTTTTCTTTCTCAGAAAAATGTTCTGAAATATTCAAATTACACAATATCACTTACGCTTAAAAATGTATTATATTTTGGATTTCAGTTTTAGTTTTATGAACTAAAATTAAATAAATCATTAAAAATCTAGAACACCTGTTTTTGCTCAAAATAATTATTGATATTTATAAATATGGACAATATTGCAAACCATACTATTAAGCATAAAATAAATGTAATTTCAGGTATTGAATCCAACAAACCTGTAGCTTCGGGAGCAACATTTGCATAAATACTTTTAGGACATTGCGAACTTTTGCAAATTGTGTATATGGTCTTTTTATCGAATCTGCTTTGACTTCCCAACGAAAATCACGTAATGGTTTAAGACTAATGTTTTTTGTAGAATTTCCCCGTTTTTTTTTTTTTTTTTTTGTAATTGCTGAAAATAAGCAATATAAACGCTATAATATAAAAAAAAAATTTCTTACAACATGAGTTATTGGAATTGGCATCACAAATTAATAAATTAAAAGAATATAATTGGGAATGCATATCAATTGCATTAGAATCCAAAGCAATTATTCTAGATTGTACACTTTGTATTTTCTTTTCATGTTGTTATCGCTGTTGTATGTTTGGTCTCCACAATTTATAATATCTTAATCAAGCTCACTTCATCTTTTCTATAGAATTTTTTCAAGTCCTTCTCCAGTTATATCTGTTATTTCTATAAACCCTGTAAATGACTCATTTATAGTTAATATTTTTGCTTCAAAATTTGTGCACCTACTAATGACTGGGATTTGTTCATTATGGGATATATCAGGCTCACATTTGGATCCTATTATACGTGGATGCTTTTATACCGCATTTAATTCCAATAATTCATTCCGTAAAGCAGAAATAATTTATTCGTGTGATGAATGTGTTAAATGATGCACAATCCACTTTTTTGAATTTTTGAATTCTGTTTATGATTTATTGGACAAGATCGTATTTACTCAATAATTCGATTAATTTTTTTTTTTTAAAAATATGTATTATTTGGGGTTTTTATTATTTCTTGGAATCCTCGAAGTGGAAGATTATTATATGCTAAAACTAGAATCAATCACATTCATTGAAATAATTAAATCTTCCTGTTTCTTTATTTATAGTGATTTGTTTTATCAATAACAGAAAGTAAATTTGGCCGTTTATTGATACTTTGCAAACAATGAATAAATTAAAGTGGCCAGTAGAGCGATCTAGATCTCGGATTGCATTTGACAGTCATCTTCAGTTGTTATATACCCTAATAAATCGTGTAGATTGTTCATTTCCACATCTTTCCGAAAATAGTATACAATAAAAACAAAACACTGAATCTTGCGTTTTTTAATACTTTAACCCTTTGCAGTCGGAAAAATAATTAGATGCAAAATTATTTATCCAATACAAAGTTTTGTTTATTGCTACGAAAAATAAATATAATTCTTTTAAGTCTAATTTCTTTGAAATTTAATCTACTTCTGTTAACCATTATATAGGTGTTTTTAACAATTAAATTTGAAAAATAAATAAAACGTCAAAATGATGCACAGTCTTGAATGTCGAGTCACACTCGACATCGGACCAACCGCAAAGGGTTAACAAGCTGAGCAAGTTTCACTATTTCGATTTTTTTTTCAAAATAAACAATGCGTAGTGGAAAATGATTTATTTTTAGAATTCTTTACAAAACATCCTTTGTATTAAACAGGTTTTATTTGAGCGCAACAATTCTAGACTTATTCTTTATGATAATATTTAGCAACAAATATGGATAACGTATTCACTTGATGAAATGTGTTATCATAATTTTCGTTATTTCTCTAATTTCATCCTATTATATATATATATAGTTCTTCAACGACTTTCTGTTTCTGCATTTCATTTACAAAATGTGTAATTTGTATGGATTTCTTTTTGCCAGTCGCATTGTACCTTTTGAAGTTGAAGCAATCTTAATTCCAAAAACATTTTCCAGATAGATAAGAAAATATATCTTCTTGTGACATTAAATATTAGCTTTTATTCTTTTCTGCTAATTTTCTTTTTTGACTCCCAGAAGAATTTGTTCGAGGCATAGGCATGATAAGATCTAAACAATATTAAATATTTTTTAAATGAATTTTCAAACACTATAAGCAGTTTTAGTTATTAGGCGAGAGAAAGGACGGTCAATTTTTGGCTTAGATTTGTAATATGCTGCATACCTGCATTAGACGATAATAAACTCGTATATTTCCAAACCCATCAATTTTAAAAGTTAAATTTCTTCTTGTCTTTTCATTCCGTAATAATAATCTAGAATATTATTTTAGATTTTGATCATTTTGGGATTCCTCAATCCCTTTGCATAGCATCCGTCGCACCCCCCCCCCCCAAAAGGCCAGCCTTGGCTGTAAAAGAAGCATAAATAATAATAAAGCAATACTGGTAAAAGCATGTCAACCTTTTAAAAACGCATCTGCTCTCAAAGAAGCATACATATTGTAATAATGCAAACAGGTAAATGCATACAATTAAAAGATGTTAATGAATAATGCCATTTATGCAATATTCATTGCCTACGTGATTTCGAGCTTCAATTATTCGTTGCCTTCAATTATTCAAAAAACCCTAGCGAAAACATCATGTTCTCTCGATAAAAATTAAAAAAGAAGAAAACCGTAGGAAGAAGATAGAAAATGAAACTGAAAGTAAGAGATTGTCAACAGGTCGGGGATATGCTTCGAGCAGTCAATGAAAACCCACTGCTCACATGTACGATCGATTTTGAAGATCAAATACCACCCTCTCCTCCGCTTTAATTTAGAGGCATCAGAAATGCAATTTCAAACCTGTTAGGTAGGAGAAACTTCCCTATTCTATTTTGTGATCTTTTTTTTCTCTCCCCTCCACTTCAGCTGAAGTTCGGTTTCTCTTCTCTCAGTCGTGGGAGCGAGGGAACAGAGCTTCCCGAGACCTTCGAAATACATCGCGAGCCTCCCCCTTCGCTCCTTCCTTCCTTCTTTCTTTGTTTTCTTTCTTTTCCCCCCTTTTTGCTTTCATTGTTCGTGAATTTCGATTTTGCTTCTTGTCAAGACAGAAGCCCATTTTATTGAATTCCAGCAAAACTCGTACATTGCTTTAGATATGATACTTGTTGATTAACGAAAAAGAAATTATCATTCAGTCGTGCGTTTCTTCTTATAAAAGGAAAGTATATTAATCTTAATAAGTAGATTTAAATTATTAAAAACGATACGGTAATTCGTTTAACGTTTTAAAATAGAATTTAAAAAATTATAATGATTTTTTTAAAAAAATTCCCTGATAATGTTATTGTTTGCTGAATTTCAGACGATAATTTAAAAGGAAGATGTTTTAAAAAAAGACAATGAAGTTGCAAAGATGCCTTTAAAATCGAAATTATATAAAAAGTAAACCAATAGTTTCATTCTCTCCTCGCTCGGCTTACCAACTCCGGAGAATCATGTCATGGTTCTTTGGGGGGTGGGGTAATTATTTGTTCTCGGAACTTTCTTCTAGCTCAACATTCAGTTGTGGGTTTCTTCTTATAATAAGAAATTATAAGTATATTCATTATAATAAGTAGATTTAAACCATAACTAGAGACGAAATTTAAAATGACACCTCGTTGTTCCTTAGTTCCGATTATATTGGCTCTTTTGTCTTTAAATACAATCATCTCATTCCGTTCAAAGTTGTTCCTTCACCAATATGTTGACAAAAATCTAAGAATAAGAGCTGCTCTTTTTTGAAGTTTTAGTTATTTATGGAGCCATTGACTCCATGTCTCTGAAACTGCTTTCAATTTAAATAAAGGAATAAATAAATAAATAAATATTTTAAAATATTGTATTGTTATGTGAGAACATGTTATTTCGGTTAGTAATTTTTGAATTAATTGAAGGCAAGAAATAATTGAATCTCGAAATTGCGTAGGCAATGAGCATAAATGACAATATCCATCAACATCTTTCAATCACATATATTTTATACCTGCTTTTAACCGTATTGCATAATTATCATGCATGTTTCTTTGACATCAGATGCGTTTTTAAAAGGCTGGAGTAGAACTAGGGCATCATAGCTGTTATTGCATTTCAAAACTAGTCGAGCTCCAGTTTTGACGACTGGTTTGTTTGCCAGCTAGAAAAAATTGAAAATGAACTTTAAAAAAATTATTATTATAGAGAGAGAGAGGGATAGAGACCAATAGAGAAGTCTCGTGGTTGTTTTAAACTGGTTAATGACTTGAATTAATCAAGACAAATAAAGACTTGAATTAATTAAGACAATTAATGGCATGAATTAATTAAGACAAATAATGCCAAAAATAATAAGGTTATCACATGATAACTTGAAGTTTGCGATCGTAGATTTTAATTTCTTTTTATTCATTTTTGTTTGTTAAATTCTAACAGTTATTAACATTAGTGCCATTCCGTAACATCTAAATGAAGTAAATATTCATTAAATGATTGTTTAGGTTTTTTTCCTTGTAACATCTTTTCAAAATTTAATATTATAACGTTTTACATTCTTAATAATATTATTTTTAATATTTTTTGTAACTTCATGATTTTCAGAATTTATCGTGTTCCCAAAATAAACTCCTCTGCTTTTTACAATACACAGAAAATAAATATAATGTCTCCAGTTACGGGTTAAAATTCTATAAACTGCTATCATTCTTTTTTTAATTACTAAAAATTAAATTATTAGTTTTTCAAAAAGTTGTGGCAGCTTATGTATATTTTGGTATGAAATTTGGAAGTTATAACAGAAAATTCCTTGATGTTTAAAATTCGAAATTATCCTTATCATACGGATCATTTCAAATTCTTGGTACGTACTTTCAATATTTCTCTATTTGAAGTTGGCAATAGTCACCTAGTCATGAGACTCGTTCTTTAAAATGTGCTGTTCAATTATTTCTAGGAAACGGCAAACCGTAAAAAACAAAGCAACATTTTAACTTATAAAATAAATATTTTTTTGAGTCAAAAGCTTACAAGACATAATGAAAATTAAAATGCTGGTATATCTAAAACGCAAATAAAATTGAACAAATTAGAAATAAATATTAAGTTTAAATCACAAAGAGAGAGATAGAGAGAGAAGAAAAGAAAAACTAAAGATGAATCCTTCCTTTAAGACTTTATCAAAGGTCATCTTTAATCAGGGATTCAAAAAAAAAAAAAAAGACATCTGTGAAGGGTCAGACTTTCGCTCAAGTATTAACCCCTCATGACACGAAAATCCCCAAAATTTTAAAATTTTTGATTAGTTAAAAATAATCTCAATTTTAGAGCTTTCAATTATAATTTTCGAAAACATTATTACACAAATATAAATTTTGCTTCGCTTCAAAATTAAAAAAAAAAATGTTTTTGCAATTATACTAATTTTATAATCGTACGAATTTCTCACAAATGTTGGTAAATTTTTAAAGATATATATATTTTAATTTTCAACAATAAAAAAAACTTTTCGCCTGACATTCAAATTATTTTCATTATTTAATCAAATATTTAATAAAGCGATTTTTTTCACTGTTTGTTATAAGCTAAAGAATTTTTCTTAATGTGTATGTAAATTACAAGACAAATAAAAAAAGTGAAGTTACACAACGAAATTTAAATGATAAAAATGAAACTGATATTTATATTTTTAGCGAAACTATGATGTCATGAGATTTTTTAAATGAATTCTACACAAGAAAAGTGCATGTATACAATAAATGAATAAACAAGTTGGATCACATGAAGCTATTTATCTGAAATCAAATACAATCAATATTCCTAGCGAACAAAATGATCGCCTGATTAGTTTAGTTATAGTAACGTCCCATTGTAAAGCAACATTTAAGATATTTTGGAACAGACCTCGTAATTTTGAACAGCGGTCAGATGAGAAGAAGGACACCTGAGCTGGCATCCCCCCTCTCCACACCACACCAGGGGGAGGACATTTGGCCCTCATGGATTTAACGTGCAACAGATCCCCTTGCACGACGGTTCTTCGGTGGAATCGGGTCTCGAACCTGAAATCGTACGTCTCACGAGCCGGAATAGTTGTCTGAGCCTACTCTATATTAATCCTTTAAATGACCGTTATTTTCCAGTCCAGGTATATCAAAATATTTTTAGGAGACTGACTTAAGAAAACTGATTCAGTTAGCTTATTAGATAAATAAAATTTATTTACTTAATTAATTTCATTAATTATTAATTAACAAATTAAGACACATTATTTTGTGTGATAAGGAATTGTAGCATCTACGTTTCTGTCTTACTGAATAATTTGTTAGAGCGAAGTTATGTATGTTAAGCGAACATACATAACTTCATACAAAGATTGATGCATTTTGTCGAAAGCAACATTTCCATGGCCCTAGAAAGGGTTAAAATATGAAGTATAGATAACATTGAAATGTGTAAAAAAGGATGAAATGGCTGAGATGAAAAATAATGATAATACAAGGTGTAACAGAACCCAGAAAACATTGCTAAATTGTTTGATTATAGAATTCAATATTTTTTATAAAACAGGAAAGCCAAAATAAGAAGCTTTGATCGAAAAATCTGAAAAAGGAAAGAAAAAAAAACAATGCTATGAAGAAAGAATGCTTCAGGATGGAGCAAGTGCAATTTGAACAAAGAGATGCAACTTCCTCAAGTAGCATGTTAGTGGGTCAATCGGGTGTAGACAATTTTTAAATGCTTTAAAATGGTATTCAAAAATCGAACAATGAAAATGATCGATCATTTTTGTTTTAAATTAAAGATGAATGTTCAAATAATGGCCTTAAAATATTTGAAAGAGACAATGGAATTAGAATGCAGGAAACAATTAAATTTTAAAAAAAATTCAGAAAAAAAATTAATTTTTAAAAATTTTCAAAGACTCGATAAATTATACCACAGTTGCCAAACAAACTCCTTTAGAAGAATATTGTGTTTTTTTATGGTGCAAAATCTTTTTTCCCACAATTATCAGAAACCGTATTAAGGGCAAATGCGTGTGAAAAATCTTCCAAAATAACATAAAACATTAAAAAAGAAAGTTTACATTAAATTTTGAAATTCGGATTTCGAGATACAATGAGTCCTTTTAACATTACCTGTACGCCAATTTCATTGCTAAAAGAGCGATAGATTTGTCTGAACACTGCAGAAAGACGCAAACACACAAGCTTACTTTGTAAATGCAGGCCTATTTTCTTATCTTAAGGGGGGGGACACTTAAATAACTTTCTAAGATGCATTGTTCAGATAAATTCGGAGAAAAAAATCAGTATCTTTGTTGATTATATAGCTATAGATCCTTTTTGTTTTTAGCTATTTTAAAATTAATTTTAAAATAGTTTAATTGCGTAAAATGTGCCGTGCTTGTGAAATGCTCAGTATTATTACAAATTTTTCAAATTTTTTTAAGATTATTTAAAGACTGCGACTGAAAGACTACCTGAAAATAGTGTCAAGACTTGATCCTGTCCGATCAAATAAGAGGGTAGCGTTTAAAAACAAATTCTTTACTTACAGCCTTATATACACAAAAACAACTCGTTCTTATCTAGGTTAATATGATTGATAATATTTGCATAACAGTTGACAGTCATACATGAATAGTTTCTCCATTAATTTTGGTGCAACAATCTCACAAGAAAAGTTAACAGGCTGTTAGCGCATAAGGCTAATACAGGGGTAGCTCAAGGGATCCACCGATAATCATCGGGTGGATATTAAATCAGAAGCTCGATTCGCATGAAGCTCCTTTCACTTTTTTTGAATGATTCTCCTCAGATTTCGAAATTCTCGCATCTCTCTTAAAAATACCTCAGATCCTTTTCTTTTTTTTTTCTTCTCTAAAATCTTGCATTTTATCTTCTGCCAAGACTCCTCCTCTCATTTCCACATTGGTGCACTTGAGATCCCAGTTACCCAATAGTTATTCAGAAATATCCCCTGTGGTCTCCAGTTGACCGTGGGAATTTTCGTTAATAATCCACCCTCGTAACTGACCCTTCACAATAAAGAAAGATTTACATCCGAAGGGTTTGACACTCTTTTCCTTTTAAGATATCCCCCGGGGGGAGACACCCCGAACTTTGGATGAGGTGCTTCCAGCATGCGGTTGGATCTCGCCACCTGGAGAGTACTCTGATAGGTGGGAGCTGTACCACTCTCATCGATGACGGGACGTTCTTCCTACGGAGAGTGTTTTACCACTGCCAGTGATGGCCATTAGAACTCAACCACAGTTCCTAGTGTTGCTGTTGAGGTGTCTTGGTCATTTAGCCCCCATGATTTAAATCCGTGTGCCTTCCGGAGGGTCAGATAGTGTAGATATGATTTTCCTTTTAAGATACGATATATTTTCTTTTTAAGGACGAAAAACGCACGCGTGGTTCATTATTCAAAGTTCAAATGATCCCATTAAGGGGGAGTCTGATAGTCTGGAAAAATTAAAATGTGAGAGTCATACAGTTCACCTCACAGCTGAGTGGATGTTACAACGGTCAAACGGATGCCTCTTAGAGAGGAAAAGAATATTTGAATGAACGTAGAACGTAGAAAAGAATATTTGCAATCTTCTTCACCAACATAATCACTAAAACGTACTCAGTTTTCAACTGGTCGCATTTTATCTTTCAGTTTAATTTTCTTTAACGATTCTGCCTTAAGTTCTGATAGCAGTGCATTTTGAATTGCATCGAAATAAATGGATGACGGAGCACGAGGTGGAGGATGTGGAGTCTGTGAGTACTGCGAAGTCGTTGTTGAAGTGGCTGTGAAAAGGAATGTGGCTGGTGGTTGTACAGTGGTGATTTGTTCTGTTGCTGGAACATATTGGGTTGCGCAAGGTAATTTTAATGGTGAGGAATTGTAGATTTTTAATTTTTAATTTTCGAAATAACCTGAATTCAAATACATATTTTATATAATTTGGTCACTGAATAGCTTTTTCTGCAAAACATTTAGCTTTCAAAACTTCAGTTTTTGACACCTATATAATTCAGTCATATTATTATGTAGCCCTTAAACTGTTTTGTTCATTGTATTACTTATCTCTTACCAATTTTCTGCCAGCGCCCATAAAATTTATACTTTAAATTACAGTGGAAATGCTAAACTACAATTAATATAAAACATTTTTTACTGAAACCAGGCACATGTCTTTTTAAATATGAAAATTGAAAGCAGGGTCGTTCATTATTGAAATTGTATGTGCATTGCAGAATGATTTTCGTAATTTTTATATTTTCTGAAAGAACTATTTAACAGAAATTTCTCTGGTTCTTCCAAAAATTCAGTTTTTTTAAGGTTAGGTTGGAGAAGTGACCAGCAATTGATAACAAAGATTTAAAGGAGAGAAATCGAAATTGAACCTGATGCATAAAATTTCTTCAATTTTATTCTTTGAGGAAAATTCATCTTTCTAACCACTAAGCCACAACTGCTAACTCACTCTCGAAAATAATTTCGATAAAAAGTTTATTTAAGGTAAAAATTTTCTAAAATTAATAAAAAAATGTTTTATTTTCGTGAGAATTAAACTCACATTCTTCATCTTCAAGCAAAAAATTCTAAAATCCTCGCATTTTACCGATTGCACTAATTGCTTGTCGATTTCAATTTTCATTACAAACTGCTGAAGGTCTGTTTAAAGAATTAATTAAATTTAATGAATGATTTAATATTCGAAAAAAAACTATCTTAACATTAAGTGGTATCCACTACAATAAAAAAAGGCATTTAAACTCGAGTGGACGGATAAAAAATGCTTTATTAACGATTGAAAATTTGAGCAAGCTATATATAGGCCGAATGGGAACTAATAATAGGATTTGGAAAAAATATTTTCATTCTAATTACCATAAGATTATGAGCTAATGAAATAAATGCGAGATTTCTCCGAAATGTAATGTGTCATCCCCCGCAATGTATAAAACTATAGACCACAGACGCTTCTGGCAGTGCTCAGATTTTTATTTTTAAAGTTCCGCTTATTAGAAATATGTGCATTGTAGGGAAGTAATCTCATTTATTTAAATCGTTGCGCTTTTGAATTATCACGTTTACCTCTATGCTGACTTACAGACAGATAGGCAAATTATTCAGATAGTTCTGATTGAAATTTGTCAAAAATCTATAGATCTCGTTAAAGATCGATAGTTACTGAACATGTGCACCGAATTTAATTTATCCAGAGCATTGGGTTTTGAGTTATTTTGTTTACATACAAAATTACAGATAGATAAACCCTTTACTTCTCGCAGGATTTAGTTCAAAATGTGATGCACACTTATACTTTAGATGCAAAATCTTTATATTAAATTTCATGCGTATAGATCTTTTTGTTCCAGAAATATTGTGTTCACTGGTAATTCGACAGAGAGACAGATGTATTTCTTTCAAAATTTGATAGAAATTTGCAAATTTGGTATCATGCGCACATATCTGCGGATGTTGCCCATGATATTCAGTTCAATGACCCTTTAAAAAAGGCCTCTTAATTTAAAGGAAACATTAAAAAAAGTTTTTTGCTAGTTAATGGAATACATATAAATCTCGGAAGGAAAAAAAAGAAAATACAGTTGCATTTACACGCGCATCGCATGATTAATCCACTCGCACGAGCATTCAGTGACGCCGTCTTGATAAAAACAGGATCACCACATATTAAATTGAATCCTTGTATTTCAAAATTGTGAGAAAAAAAAAAGTCTTATGTAAGAGTTATTTGATATTCATTTTTGAACAAGATTAACGAACTAAAGGGGCGAAGTGGAAAATGTGTATATGAGGGTGGGGTATTAAAATTTTTATCCGTTTAATCAATTCATATTTGTCTTTGAAATTTAAAAACTTTGGCTATTTATGGATATATAGCATTTTTATCTTTTCACATTCTAGTATAGAGAAAGTACTGTAATAATAATTAAAAAAATCGAATTCCGGAAATCTCCACGTTTCAAACATCTGTGAGTTTGAAAAATGTAGTTTTGGAAAACAATTGTAACAAAAATAACCCAAAAACGTTTTGAGCTATATGGACGAAATTTGGCATACAGTCTTCATCCAAATTCATAGATTTCTATCATATTTCGCGTAAAAATCGTTCTGAGGAGATAATCTGTCTGCTCGGATGTTCGAATAAAAGTTAATGCGATAACTACAAAACGAAATAGATAAAGTTAGGACACATATTTTGTGTCAATAGTATAGACACCTATCAAATTTTGAAATTCGTTCATCGGACAAGGGAATGATTATATGTCGATCTGTATTTCAAAAACATTAACTCAAAAACGTAAAAATTTCTGGCTGGGATTTAGGGATAGGAAATGTAATTTTTTTTAAGGGTACTTGGTATCTTAAAATCGATAAAAGTGCTGATTTTTGAGTTTTGGGTTTAAAATTATTAGTGGAATTATGTCTAAGTTCTCAGAAAATTTCAAAAGGATCAGACAAATATTTTGTAACTTACGAAGCTATTTTGATAGCCCCTCTCTTACACTTTTAATTTATTTTTTTATCAGAAAGCCTCCAAAATTTTTGCTTTAAATAAAAAAAAGACCTTTTTCAAAGCTTTATTGTTTATTCAGTGTTTGTAACTATGATAATGTTGCTAGCCTTACTGTGTTGATATCTACCCACAAGTTTGGACTATTTATGTTAACATAAAATTAGTTTTTTTTAAAAAAAATTGCTGTATAATTGCTTACTTAATTCTGATATATTCGGAAATGCATCATTTAATGGAAAGATAAGTTATTTAATCATAAATTGAGTGATGTAGAGTCCATAAATCAAATTTCCCAAATAAACAGAGAAAGCGATTTTGATATTTGGCTGTCAAATTTAATACTGCAACCGAAATGTGTGTGTTTATTAAAACATTTTAATTTTACTATGACAAATTTTACAACTTTTTTGTCGGTACAGTTTCGTTTTATATATAAAATCATGATTAAAATTTTGTATAAATACGTCTAAAACCATACATATTCAATTCAATTATCTAGAACTTTGCTTGTTTGTAATGATACCTTAAATTTATATTGTATTCAAATTGTTTACAATTATTATAAGGCATTAATAAGTATTTGAAAAAAAAATTAAAAATGATTTCCTACACATGAAAATGTCAAAATAAAAAATATGAATTAAAATTTTTTTTGAATTATAACAAAGCTAGAACTAGAACAATTATTAACTATGGGAACAATAAAATTTTAATACATTATTATTTTCCGCTCATAAATATTTGGTTATTGCTGTAAAATAATTATAGCATTTAATATAGGCTTGTTTAATGGTGATATTACTGTGTTTGAATATTTTAACCTATTTTTCTCAATTTGAATGCTCTGAAATCATACTTACTACAAAATGAATTTTTTTTCTGTAAATTCAAAAATATCAACTTAATAGAACCAGACATCGATTTTTTAACATATAGATTAGAAAAATCCTTATATATATATATATATATATATATATATAATATAATATAATATAATTTTTTTTGATCAAATATTTTTTTTTCGAAATTATTTTAGGCATCCAAAATTGGAAGTCTGATTCCATTAAATTTATTAATATGATCCTTAAAAAAATTATCATCAAGTATTGAAAATTGAATTAGAAGGCATAATTTAAACAAAATACACAAAAAAGGTCAGATGGATGTCCTATCAATCACGTTTTATCTGATCAAGTTGTCAAGCGATAAATGCTAGCAAATTTAAGAAAATCATTTTATACCCAAAGCCCGTAAGAATTAACATAAAGATTAAAAGGAAATCTGCTATACATATTTCAATGTATCTTGTCAGAACATCATTTCTTGAACGGCCAAGCCCCAAGTGCTCGTGCGAGTTAAATTATTTTTTTATTCATTTTAATTGTTTCATTGAATAAGACACTTTAGTATTACAAACGACCCCAAAATTTTTTGTCTCGCATTGATTGTTAAAAAAAATATCGCATTTCCCATTTATTCCCTTTCATATAACCACGTGTACAAAATTGCAATTTTCTAAGTTTTATTTGCTGTAGTCATAAACTTATTTTTTTTTAATTGGAGCTTTTGTAAATGCAATGACAACGCGTTATTAAAAGCTGATTTTTTGAGATGCTCGTGCAGATAATAGAATAAAATTTTTATTTTTCGCCTACGGATTTTTGTTGATGCCAAAAACCTCCTTCCCAAAACAACATAATGTTCTGACATGATAAAAAGGCTGGAATTTTTTTAAAATGTAAACTTTATGTCTTTAAGTAATTTCTATCAAATTTATAAGAAAAAAAATATTTCTTTAAAAAAATCTATAATTCTGCATTCTAAAATTCTGCCTTCCCTGCCCCTCCTAAACCTTTGAGAAAAACGCATCTAAAGATAAATTCGATTTTAGGATACTATTAATCGCATGTCAGGGATTAATTGGCAAAAATATCGCCAAACATGCTAAGTTCTCGCCAGTTTATGTACGTCAGTGCTACGCAAGGCATATAGAACTTTTATTACAGTGTGCTAGAAAGTTTGGAGCAGACCACTCCCATTGGTTTGAAATTGCAATACTTTGTTAAATATTTTTTACAGCACTGCTGATTTCTGAGCAGACGGGCCGCCATTGAATGAAGATGAAAACGTAGAGAAAGACGATAGACCACTTGTGGATTGTAAGTAGTTTATCTTCTCTTCCGTTATACTCCTCCCCTATCTTACTCCAGTTTTTGGTTGGATGTGAGTTAGAAATCGATCATTGCACGCACAAAAGCGCAGAGTAGTTCATATCGCAATAATAGAGGGGGGGGAGGAGGGGGCTGTTTTCCGCAATGCATCATTTCTGTGGCACCCAACTGTCATCCATGGTAGGGTTTAGTCGCGTGCAGAAAATGGTGACCTTTCGCCATTACTTTTTCACCTTCTGCCATCTCGGAAGGGCACGTGGAGGAGGGATGGCCAATCAGAAGCAGGATGCTGTCGTGAGCAACAGGAGAGTTCCTTTGTCTGGGAGCTGGAGCATTACCTGGGTGAGGCGGAGGCACGTTACCTAGGAGACAGCTGGAAAGAAAATCAGGGATGCGGAATTCTGCGAAGCGTGATGCTGAGAGGATTTGAGAAGGGAATGGGGAGGAGAGAATTCTATTTTTAGCCAGTATGAGATCTCTTGGGATAGCTAGGTTTGGAAAAAATCGATTCGAATGTCTGAGTAATGGATCGATAAATGTGGAAGTTGTTGAATTTCATTCTACTGAAAATAAAGATGGCGTTGATTTTATAAGGGTTTATTTTAGTGTTAAATTGGTATGTAAAAGAGAGTTATTTTTGATTTTTTGAAATTCGAATCGACGGTGTAGACTTTTTTATTGCGTCGTTATCTATTTTATTAATGTACTAGCTGCCCCGACAGACTTCGTACTGTCTCAAGTTATTGGGCTTTCGTAGCCTGATTACGTACGTACGTGTTTCACAGCACTTAGAAAATAAAAAGAATCGTTTAATACATAAATCCTTTCAAGAATAAAATAAACACATTAAGAGCTCTTAATGCCGCATTAATGTATAAAAAAGAATTTTTATCCCTAAGAACAACAACAATAAAATAATTTTTTTTATCAGAACACAATCAATATAAACATAAAAAAATGAAACAATATCAAAGAAAAATGAACAAAATGATAAGTTTTATCAGCTTTCATAAATGCAATGGCAACACGTTATTAAAAGTTTATTTTTTTTAAAAAAAATTAATTTTCGCCTACGGATTTATATTGACGTCAAAACCCTCCTCCCAAAAACAAATCATGTTCTGACATGATAAAAATTAAAATAAGTCTTGTTACCTTAAAAGTTGGCATGAAATTGTCACGAAATATATTTGTTGTCCCAAAGGAAGTCATTTGGAAACAGTTATTATATTTTTGTATGTTTGTAAGGAAGTGTATGGAATTCGTACCAATTCCTGAAACCAATGAGTACAATGGCTCTGGTGGCCGAACCAATGGCACTAATTTCCCTTTGCCATTTGCGCAACACAATCCATTTGCTTCATTCTTGTATTTCAATGCCTTACAATGTGAGCAAACTAAGTTCATAGATCCAATAGCAACGCATTGGTAGGAACTGTAGTCAATTGAAACATCGTAGCTGAATGACGCTCGTGAAATATTGAAAGTAACTTGAACACGACTTATTGCACGTGATTCTAATATTATAATCCTTTCAATTTCATTTCGTTCTTCAAGTTGCTGTGCAGTCCAAGTAGATTGAAAATTAGCTTCGCTTGTAGCATTTCTAGTTCTACGGCCCAAATTGCTACGCTCGCGTCTTATAGGTGGCATGGGTCTAAATGTAAACACACTAAACAAATAAAGTTACACTAACAACAGTTACACAACGCTAACAACAGTTGGTTTTCAAGACATGCGAAAATTTAAAAACAGCTTGGAGAATGCCGCGCTCAGAGGAAATAATAGTGACACACACGCCCTTTTCTTTTTTTCTCTTCCTTTTTTTCTACAAGTTCTTTTTTTTTCTTTCTATATTTTTTTTCTTTATAACTTTTCTTCCTACAACCCCTTTTTCCCTTTTCTTTTTTTCTTCGCTGCCTAGACTTTATTTTGAGCAGGAATAGATTAAATATCCATACAGACTAAACACCAAAAAAAATTAATAAAAAAGAATCGTTTAATATATAAATCCTTTTAAAAATAACATTAACACATTAAGAGCTCTTAATGTCGCATTTATTAAAAAAAAGAATTTTTATTTTTAAGAACAACAAAAAAACTTTATATCAGAACACAATCAATAGCAATATTAAAAAATCCCCTCCTTTTTTTCTATCCTTTTTTTCTTCACTACTTTTCTTTCCACAAACCCTTTTTGTCCTCTGTTGATCTTTTTTTTCTTTATTTATTACTTTATTATGACTTTATTTTGAGCAGGCATAGATTAAATATTCATACCGCCTAATAATGAAAGCAACTATTTTCTTTCTTTTTTAAACATCCCGTTATCTATGATTGAAAACCAACTGACTTCGGGTATTTCTTTCTAAACAAATCATAATTTATTACTTCCTGCTATCTCACTCAGTTGGTGTGGGGGAAGGAAATGAAGGTTTTTGGCGGGAAAGTAAGAAAAGTGTCGTTTTAACTATTTTCCATGCAGTTTTTTAATTTTTTCTCTCCATAAGAACCATCCTCGTGCCTTAACGAAAATATTAAAATAAAAATTAGCCGAATCGGTCGAGACGTTCTCTAGTTTTGCGCTTAGCAACGCATTTCGAGCTGCATTTTTATTATAATAGATTAGATGGATATTTTGGGAATGAATTAAATAAATATTTTTGACAAAGAGAGTATTTAGTGAAGATAAAGTTTACATAAAGATGATATTTTGGTACGCATTTATGATTTTGAAATTACTCTCAGCGGCATGTGTCCAATTGAATTAACATACATATATCTTATAACTGCGATTCAAACAAATAATTTTTTCAAAAAAAAATTTGGAATCCAGGTTATAATTTACATGAATTATCTTTAAAAAAAACTCTTAGTACTAATGTGAAAACTCTATGAATTAAGTCTAATATTCCTCATAGATATTTCTCCTCCTCAGACAAGGGATTTCAATATTATTGCTAAATTTTAAATTTAGGGGGCTTTCCCTATCTTTTAGAAAATAGCTTAGAAGCATTTAATATTATTATTTTCCGTTATTTAATGATTTCCGCTTTAGTAGCATTAACAGCAGCTTTCAGTTCGTGAAACCAGTTTTCTAGGAACAGCAGATATGTTTAAAGCTAGCACTATAACCTAAAAGATTTTTTTGTATATAAAAAATTCTGTATTTAATAATTTATTTTTGCATTTTGTGATATGGAATCATGATTCTAAATTTCTGAATTCGTATCCGAGTGGTTTTAAAAGTACTTCTTTTTTAGTTGTTAAGAGCCTCAAAATATAATATCTGAGGTTATTTCGTTTTTTCTAAATCATTTTTCTTTTCTAATTAATTAAAAAGATTTTTTTTAATAAATTGGCTGTTTGTTTGAGATGTTTTACACCTGTCACTACCTAAATTTTTCTATGTTCTATTAGTGCTTTATATATATATATATATATATATATATATATAATATAAACTAATATCAATTAAAAATATTAATATTTGTTTTTAAATTTTTTTATTATTATTTAGAAGTTCAATGTCTTCATAGTTTCTTATTGGAACATTCTATGAGAAAATACCAGAATCGAAACATTTTTGATAGGAGACACATGATATTTTGAAGAAATGGCAATTTAATTAAACAATAATTCTAAAAATCAGTTTTTTTCTGATACTAGTATGAATTTATATATATATATATATATATATATATATATATATATATATATATATTGTATTTCTTTTTTCAGATGTGGCTGGAAAAATAATTAAAATTTAACAAAAAGTCAGATTTTTAGTTCTATGCTAAATTTTATCGCCAAAGAACAAAAACTGCAAATCACTTGAAATAACTAAGAAAAATTAAGAGTTCATATAAATTTTGAAAAAAAGTAGTATTAAACATTGGAAAAGGTAACTGCTATCGTTTCATAAATGATTTATAAGTTAAAATGCCTAGTCAATTTTGATTTTTTTAAAGTCATTATTTGTTTTAATTAATTTAAGTTATTAACCGATTTGAAAAGATCATGTGGCTATTAGATTACGTATGCGTCGATATTTAGAAAATAATGCTCCCTCCTCTCCCCCATATTAAAATCGTGTGAGTTCGTTTTTTATTTTTTTCCCAGCTTGAAAAATTGAAAATTAAAGAAATTGAACAACGTTGTAACTGACCAAAGCTTTTAAATTGCAAATAAAATTTCTATTTTTACATTTATATAAATATATATATATATATATATATATATATATGGCAATAAATTGCCAAATGTGACAATTTTCTGCATTATTTTCTATTAACCCGAAAAATTGATGATTCAAAAATCACCAATTTGTTACTCAATATCCTATCAACACCAAGAATCAAAGTTCACTTATGAAAAGATTTTTAAAACAAGAAAGAAAAAAGCCCCCCCCCCCCCAGTTGTATGAGGTGTTACAGCTCATTGGGGCCACCATCTGTAAATCTAATAAAATTGGGCTTTGATACTATTGGAAATTTCCTATCGAGTTATGGTGGGCATCAATTTAATTATGCTTATATGGGAGTTTAGAAAATTGAATGGGATGAAGCACAGAGAAAAATATCCTTCTCTGTAGGATGAAGATTTCGAAAAATAGCGTAGTGAATTTCAGATATACTTTCGGCAACGCCATCTACCGACGACTTTTGAACTACAAAATATGTACTCTACCGTACTTGTCGAGCCTGATCGAGCTTCAATTTTCGGGTTGATGCGGAAGAATTAATCATTGCTTTTTAAGTTACGCTTGGTAGGTATATGTTTACCTTTTATGTGTTTTTAAAGAAGCAATTTGATTCGCCTAAGAGATCTTGGAAGATGTTCTAAAAACACCTACGCTTAAGCCTCTTTTTAATACGTTAGTCATTTGATCATCACTCCAGTTAATGTGTAAATCCCAATACCTTACTTCTTTCAAATTTCCCGTTAATGCATCGTTTTTAATTAGTCCTTTCATTGCTCTAAAGAAAAATTTTATTTTACTACATGTATATTGTATTTTGTTGCGGTTTGTAATTATATTAGTTGATCACATAAAATATAGTAGGATAAGATCACCAACTTTTCGCTTTTACTGAACAAAACAAACTGCTGAATCTGGTGCTTAAAAATGTTTTTCGGAAATAATTTTTTTTCAAAACTTATAAATTTTGGTGTCCGGATTTTATTATTTTATAGCGATTAATGCTTTTTTCTTAATTTTACAACTGTCATAGAAATTATTTTCTCAATAAAATCTTTGCATGTAAAGCTTTGTCCTGGTTGACAGAGCAATGTGTAGCATTAAACATTGAAGTTAGTAGCTCGACATTTGGAAAGTTTTTTTTTTTGTTTTGTAGATATAAGAGCCCAAATAGATACTAAAAGTCTGCCTTTCCAAATTTTAATCCAAAATTCTATTACAAATAAAAACAGAATTTTAACGTGTTTTCACCATAAACTCTCAAGCATGTTATTGCTCAGGAAATATTTAACGGTTTTAAAAGCCTAAAAAAAGCTTTCAAGTGTTAAATATTTTATATGAACGAATGCATTTTTTTTCTTTTGTTTTAGTAAATTTTGAAAAAATATTGTTGGGCAAGATATATTGGACTGATTTTTTTTTATAATCCATTCAATTCAAAACATTATCATTGCTTAGAATCGTCTTGTTTCTGCTAGTTGGCTTCTGATGAAGAAGGGGGGGGGAGAGTCTTCTCTGCATTTATTTAAATTTTAAAAAGTAAAGAAATTCATCAAATAAGATTCTACATTTAATGAGTTTTGCTAAATTTTAAAGTAATGCGACATAGTATTTATAGAATAGTGCTATTTTCAAAAGTGTAGAGACTTTTCTGTATTGGTTATAAATGTCCAATAAATCATTTGTAACTCATTGAAAAAAGAGGATAGTGAGTGAGTTTAGGTTTGCTAAAAGATGATAATGGTTTGCAAGAAAATGTATTAGTATTTTAACTAAATTCTGATCCTTTAACATAAAGAGAAAGCTTCTGTCTGTTTGTTTGCATGTGTGTGTGCTGATTCTGTCAAACCAAACCATTGACCTATCTGATTTGATAACTATATAGTTTAGAAGGTAAAAATGCTTTGTCTGATGGATTTTTAATTAAACAAAATATTGACATTTTTTGCAATAACTGTCTAAAATTTAAAAGTAGAAAAATAGTTTTTATTGTATTATAAAATTAAAAACGTTCTTTTTAATGGTGATAATTTTTTATAATAGAATTTTGAACTTATTTTTCAACAATACATTTCAATATTGAAAAGAACTTTTAATTTAAAATGTTCATAATATTAATAATATTTCATTTTCACTTTTTTTCTTCTTTTCCTATCGTTGTTGCCAGGATATGAAGATCAGTTTTATTTTGCCATGTTGAATAGGTTTCAATATTGGGTAGGCTTGAAATAATTTTTTTGTGTTGACAAATAATATTTAACTTCAAAACCAAACAATGCTGGAAATTTTTTTCTTAATGCCTCCGTTTTAAAATATTGTTACTTTTTCCTGTAATATAATTGTAAAAATAAATATTATGCATATAAAGTATAGACAGAAAATTGAGCAAGTTCAAAGCATAATTAAAAAAACAACAGCAATGTAAGATGAATTAAGTTTTATATAGAGAGAGATAAATATGTAGGTAGTTATCAAAATTTGAAATTTAAATGTGATTTGTTATAGAAACAATTGAAATTTTCATCAACCATTGATCACAGTAAAAAACTCATCATGAAAGATGGCAAGTTTAAAATATAACCTTGGAAATCATATTTATTCCTTGAAACTTTCATTCATAGTCAAAACAGTAAATATAGTTTTGAATTGAAAACCCATAAACTGTAAAAGGAAATCTATTCTAAAATTCGTCTGTTAAAAAGTTGAAAAAACAGAATTCATTAAGAATTTTTTAAAATATGCCTGTTTCTAATAAATATGTGGCTGCTCGAAACAAACTTTTAAAGGTTTTATCTTTGTTAATATACATGAAAATACTATTTAAAATCATTGCACAAGTATATATTATACAAATCAAAATATATTTGCTTATGAGCAATCAGCATTAAATAAACTTTATGTATTATTGCTTTTATATTTTATATAGTGTTTATTTTGATTTATTTCATTTTGTATATTCATACAAAAAAAATAGGAAAAGTATTTTTTTATGCTAATGATATTTAGGGTTCGTAATTTATTAATTTTGTAGTAAGGGAATACTGAACAATGATAAAAATATTTTTATTATTTAAATATTTTGAACACTCTTTGTGTGAAGTTACTTTGGTAGTAAGTGTGAAATACAAATGTTAAGTAAAAATAATTTTCATTTTTTTAATGAATTGTGGCATTAAAACATTAATGTTTTGTTAAGTATTCCTTCAAATTGAATATAAAATTGCAAAAATTTTAGCCTATGTTGGGTAAAAAATTGCTGTTTCATAAATATTAATTTTTTTTTTCATTTAACAATATATTAATAGGAAATTTTTCATTTCATTTTAATAACACAATTTCAAATGTCTATAAAGAAAAAAATAGATAATTAATCAAGATTTCATGTCTTGTGATTGAAAGTAAATTACATGAAAAAAAATTAATGTTCATTTTATAAAATCATGAGAAAAAAAAGTTTTTTAATGCTACAGCAACAGTTTGTTCTTCAGTTGAATAACTGAAGTCTGATTTTATTAATTTTTATAAAGAAACTGATGCTGTAAATTCAATTGCTCATCTTCAAATTTTATATTGCTCTCTTTAGGAGTTCTGTGGCATATGGACTCATTGTGTAGCCAACTACACTTTTGCCATAGCAAAATGGCTGCAACATTCACATAGTTTTCAGAAAAACGAATTGCTTAAGAATATCTAAATCAACGAGCACATAGAAATATGTTTATAAAGCCGTTTCTAAGAAATATAATTAAATTCACAAGAGTTTGCGCTTTTATGTCATCGGACCAAAGAAATTATTAAAATGATTCGAATGAAGAGGGTAAAAAGGGTTGATTTATTTAATTGGTGAAATTGACAATTGAGAAGGACCCTAAGTTCTTACATTTTTTTAGTTGTATTTTGAAAGTTAATTTTATATTTTAATTTAATTATAGCGACTGTGTAATTGAACTTGTTCAAATCAAAATAAAATGATGTATAAATTAATTTTTTCCTAATCTTCATTTTAGGATATTCCTAATTACCATATGTAAGCTATTTACCACGCTGTAAAAATTTTATTGCTTTAAAAATAACCCTGCTTTTTATATTATTATTTAGAATATATTTTTAAAAAAGTTTTCATAATTTTGCTTAAATTTAATGTCAAGTTTTAGCTGCACACTTTTTTTATACATAAAATATAGAAATTGATTTTTTTGGAAGGGACTTGTACTTGCATTTTGTTCAAATTTGCTATTTAAAATTGCTAAATAAATATTAAATTAAAATTGATAAAAAATACTGGGTTTTCAAAATTTGGGAGGGGCTTAGAGGTTTGTATTACCTCAGAGCCCATGTAAATTTTAAAACTGAAATTGGAAATAATCACATAGTTTGAATTATGGAAAGCTTGTGAAATTCATCAAATATCTTGTATGGTAATCCTTTTTATTGGGGGGGGGGGGCATTGTTTATGAGTAACAGTTAAAGTGGAGATCTTCATTAATGAAGAAGGCATTATTAGACCTTCATTTGTTATGAGTTAATTACTCATTTTAGAAGCAGGAACGATATTCTAAAAAATTTAAACTTCTGGAAAATATACCACATTTCTCTTTTATTATTAGTTTTTTCTCTCATGGACTTTGTCAGATGTGCTAAACTAGAAGGAATTAAAATAAATGAGATCATAGCATTAGCTGGGATTTAAATTAGCAAGTTTAAAAAATCAGCAATCTTTTTTTTTTTTTTTCTTGAAGATAATGTGAGAGTGGATAATGTTGTAGCAGGCAAAAATAACTTTGTTAAGAGCTATCCCAAAGTAGCGATATCGTGCTAAAATAATCATTGATTCTGTTCTATAAATGCCTTTTTCGGCTTAATAATAGCACTAAGTGAGAATGAACATCTAAGGGTTCTCATATATTTTATCTCTAATCTGTCCTGGTTGACAAAATTAATTATCGATTATTGTTGGATGTTGCAATTCATTTATATTATTACATTAGTTCCCTTTCGCAACATTTTTATTTATCAAAGTTGTTGATTAAAATCA
This sequence comes from Argiope argentata, assembly GCA_026289955.1. NCBI lineage: Eukaryota > Metazoa > Arthropoda > Arachnida > Araneae > Araneidae > Argiope > Argiope argentata. The sequence goes on along the minus strand of JAOUZG010002851.1, from coordinate 6,333,156 downwards.
ATTTCATTTAAACCATTTAGGTGAAAAATTCCTGTTCATAGTGTCAGACAATCGCAGCATGTTATTTTAACAGTCTTATTTATATTTTGTTCAGGAACCTTTCTAATGGAAAACCAATTCCATATCATGTTCAGTTCAGCTATCTTCTGAATTTTATATTATAATTTTACTTTTTTTTTCTTCCTCTAAATAAGAAATTAATGAGAAAACTGCTGTCAATTTAACAATGGAAGAAATGAGCAATCAAATATTTTATCAAAAGTAATAATGGTTTAAATTTCATTCACAACAATTTCATTGTTGGGATTTCTCTTATGTTACTCTTTAGATTGTAGTTGTACCAAATTTGGTAGTTCTAAATCAAACAGTGTAGCCTGTAGAACGCCAGTACAACCGCTCATTCATATTTCCGTACAAAAATAATTATACAGTTTTAAAATTAGTTCATCAAAAATAAAACCTAAAATTCTGTAACCTAGATTTAACTAACATTTTAAATCAAATTTCAATGTAATATTTTCATTTTTATGATTGAAATTAGAGTTGCTTTCATTGTTTCATAAAATATTCCTGTGTGGTTTTCTTTCATTATTGAAAGTTTTAAAAAGTTCTATTTAATATTTATGAATTTTACAGAATGAATAAAAAAGGGAAATTAAAATACTGCTAAATTTTGAAGATAGATAAAGCTGGCATAATAGATTCAGGGAACTAGCCTTCATTCAAAAAGTTTATGTATACATAATGAGGACAATATATATAAGAGTAGTAAAATAACTTTGCTTTAAAATTTGATTGTTTGGCGAAATCAAGAGCACAAAGTTTTAGTTAAATAATTAAGAGAAATTAAATACTATCAGTATCTTTGGTGGACCAATTGATCATCAAAGGTGATTGTTTGTTATTATAAGTACAGATATAATTTAAAATCTATTTAATGCAAGAAAAATCTAATATCTTATCAGTATTTATGTGATAATGATCACAAAATTAGTAATGGAGTGTCAATTTGACTTGTCTGATTTTAAATGTAGATTGTCTTATTTAATTTCATAACAAATTATTGGATTTGATTTTAGTTACTTTTTTTAGTTATTACTGTGGAAAAACTGAAGGGAAAGTTCATTAATCGAAACTGAATCAACCTAATTCAAGCCTTGCAGCTGTGGAAAAAAGATATCAAATTTTCCAGTGTAACAGGACTTTTTTAGACCCAAACCTGAATCCATCATCTTTATTGATAATCAAGTAATCAATAAAACCATCACCTTTTGTAACAACAAACAGTGACTTATTAATCTTTAGTTGAGTGAAACAGCCATGAATAGAGCTAATATTCCGACCCTTAAACGTACCATTTTATTAAAACTAGCTCTGTCTGTATGCAATGAACCTGAAATCAAGCATCTATTGAATGAATGGAATTCGTGGCGTACAGACGATTGGCATGGAATCTGCAATACAGTTAAACAAAGGCTGTTCGCCTTGGTCATTGCACCAAAGTTGCGAAAGGAATTTATGGATATTACTGCAGCTGTATTGCGTCAAATGATTCGTCGAAATACATATCTATATGTTTTCCAAATTGATGAGTCTGAAATCTATCGTATAATTAATGGTAGAAGTCTGCAAAATCGAAACTGATCTGAAAACTAGAAAATCAAGATGAAGTAAATCTATAATTGAAGTCGTTGGTTGAAGAAGGTTATACATGTAGTACGCTCTCAAATATCCAGCCTAATGTTGTGGGAGGACTGTCCAAATAAAAAGCAGGATGATTCAGGGTTCTCTGAGCTCTTCTTTCCTCTCCAGTACCAAAGACAAAAAAATTTAAACAAAAGCTCATTATGATATGTATTTTCTCACTTCTTATTGAGTACCTAGTCCTCCATTTATTTGAATGTGAATGCAGCTGTTACCTGATCAATTACAGAATTGGCAGTAACTTGTTGAGGTAAATATAGTTTATATGCTGTACTGCATGAATTTTTTAAAGAACAAATAAATTTAAAGCTTATAAACTGTTCACATTCTAATATAAATTTTGAACACTTTGTTGTTATATATTTTTAAAAAACACTAAGTATACTCTGAGAGAAATTTACAAATTCTGTATGATTGTGCAGTTATAATCAGCAACAATTGAAGTCTTGTACATACTGATGAAACAATGAAGAGAGAGGAGAATTATATTCCTTTCCTATAATTGCTTGTATTTTGCACATGACGTGTTGGAGGATCATAGCAGACACCCTCTTTCAGTGCCTATCCTTCCTCAATGAATTATGACAAAACTAGGCCAAATAGTTGTGAACTGGATACTTGAGAATGCACTGTGTATATATATATATATATATATATATATATATATATATATATATATATAATATAGAATAATTTAAAGGAGGAATGGAACATGAAAAAGACTACAATTTGTGTCACAAAGTGTAATCTGATGCCAAATGATTTTCAATTAGAGGATGCTTCTTAAATTTTGTATAAAACTACATTTGATGTTAATTGTATGCAATACTTCAATTTGCTACCAAAGCAAGGTCATAATAAATTGCCATACTGGTCATAGAACTTCATGAAAGGATGGTTACTCTCTTGAACAGAGACTAGTATAATCTTCTTTACCAGTTATAATAAAATACTGACAAAACTTATGCTACTTACTCTGTTTAGAAAATACAGGACCACGAAGGAACTATGGTCACCACTCCTTCCAAAAAAACTTTGCTTTGGATGTTGAAGACAATTTCACCTAAATTTTCTAATGCCGGACATAAAGCATCTTTTAAAAGTGCATTAATATGATGCTGAAATATTTTGATTTAATTTTTCTGAATCATTCCATTTGCTGAAAGAAACTGTTCTCTTTCTGTATCTAATGAAGTTCTATGAATGATTTTTTTCCATTCCATATGAAAAACATGTTTTCTTTCTATAAAAGTGTGCGTCGATAAAAAAAATATATTTAAAAAATAAACTGGTTTTTTTAAGCAAAAAAAAAAAAAATGTTTATTTACAATTAACCTACATCATACAGCAACACCAATTCTATGCCTATTAATTAACTTTTCAAATGTTGTGTAAATATTTAAAGACTTTATTTATGAACTTCTATAATATATATTTATTGTATATTACTTTTATATATTTATTATTTTATATCATGCAAGAAGATATGTTAAAACCAACAAAATATAATATGAGATTGAAGTGTAATATTAACATAATCTTTTAATGTAATTCAGAATGAAAATAGCTTTGAAGTTTAAATCAGAAAAAACAATTTTATTGTTACATAAATCAAATTAGTACTTCTGATAATGCAGCTTTGCTAAGAAATTAAAGTACATGAGCTTTTTGAAATCTACTTTAAGTGTTAAACAATTGCTGTTATTCAGCATAGAGGAACACTTTATTTGGTGCATTTGATTCTAGTTAAACTTTTGTGAAACAATATTCTACAATATAATATGTCTTCAATGTACTCCAGCCTGTGGTCAATTTTATCAGAAAGAATAATTGCCGGTAGGTTTCTAGCCGAAAGAAATTTCTCCTTTTTGGTGTCGGTTCTTTCTCCTCTCTATTTGAGGGACAAACTAGTTTTGTATTCCGAAATGGATTACAAGAACACAAGGATTTAGTCATATATAATCTTAATTGTAAAAGCTTCATTTCAACACCTGTGCTTTCAAGTACTTTTTACACTTTTGGACAATAACCAAGCATTTATGATAGCAAGACCAACTAAATGATAAAAATACCACATATTACATCTCAGAATTATATTGTACCTTCTAATCAAGCTATCTAAGATATGTGTTTTTGTTTGTACCTGCATTGTGTTGCTAAATTTCTACTAATGAATTCCGTCCGCTATGTAATAACTATGAAATAAATAAAAAATGCTCCAAAAATTTAATAAAAAAAAACAATAAATCCTTCAGTAAATAAATTCAACATAGAATTCATTCATAGTGTTTAGTAATTTAAAATGAAAAAAAAAATCACTTAAAACTATTATAAGATTTAACTTAAACTATTAAAACTATCATAAATGCTCTTATATTACTTTAGAAATTAAAATAAGAAGAAAAAGAAAATGAAATTTTCAATCGTAAATTTCAAATTATGAGAGAACATTATTATTTTTAATTACTTTTAATCATTCACCAATTTAAACCGGTTTGAAACAATCACGAGACTTCTCTATCGGACTCTATCCTCTGTCTTTAAATTATTTATACATATATAATAATAATTTTTAAATTAAAAGATGTTCGTGAATATTGCTATTTATGCTTTATGCACTGTCTACGTGATTTCGAGCTTCAATTATTCATTGCCTTCAATTATTCAAAACCAACGAAAATAACATCATGTTCTCACAAGATAAAAAAATAAATAAAAAAAAAAGGTCGAAAGACAAGATTAGAGATCACATGTATTATCAAAAGCTATACCCAGTCATAGTTACTTTTCGATATAATCGCTTTTTTATGGACCATCAGAGCTTGGTAGGAAGGCAGTTCTTGTAGATTTCATTCCTAATTCGTGAAATGCGAAAGGTGAATAGATTAGATTTGCGCTATGAATTACTTCTATTTTTACATATTCTATATATATATATAATGCGGGTACCAACAATGACCATTGAAACAACTCATAAGTCTCTAAAAACAAATAGTCATATGGCATCGATGGGATTGATTGATTTTCCAATTGCTGCTATTGGATATATCTGTAATTAAAAAAAATGAAGACAAGTAGAAATACGATGAAAAAAAAGTGTTTTTTATTTCACTACAAATTCAGATATAGTATACATGAAGCTTTAGAACATCCAGTTTTTACAAGAAATTCAATTAAGAAATAGTATTATTTAAAGGGCTAAATAATACTTGAGTATCGATACAGCCGTATACAAACAGAAAACGGCATTCTCCAAATCTATGATAATATACGAAGTGTTACTCGCTAATCTACTAGAAAATTCAATAGATATAAAAACTACATAATTTTTACATTTAGAAAGGTTGGCACAATTCATTTTAATACTTTATAAAAAATAATTATTATATGACGAATGTACTGTAAAATTAAGTAATATAAATATTATAGTAATTATTTATATGAATGAAAAACGTAATTTATTATTTTATCTAAAATTAAATATAAAAAAAAATATACAATTCTTTCTAGAAAAGTTGATATGATTTATTTAAATGCTATATAAAAACGTTTGAGAAATAATTATAAATAAATGAACAAGTAATACTGTTTCAGTAATAATGGATAACGTTAGAAAGAAACTGAAATAAGTGAAAACTAAAATGTAACATTAACCTAAAAGTGTGAAAACTATAAACTATAAAACACTTCTGTATAGAAAGGTTTATTTTAATACTGAATAAAAGCAACAACAAATGATTGATGAATTAAAGATTATATTCACTGAGTAATAATTAATATAACTATTAATTATTTGGGCGAATAAAAACCGAAATGTTATTCTTTGCTCTAAAGGCAAAAATTGTAATGTCTCTGAAGAATATATAACTTCCTCATAAAGAACAATTGACATGATTTATTTTAATACTGTATAGAAACATATTTTAATACTACATAAAAACACTCATAGAATATTAATACTGTTTGTTTCCAAAAAGATCTTTTCCAGTCAGATTGTCCAGACCATGGTGATCGCTATAGATCCAAGCAATTATACATGAATCCATTGGTAAAATAAAGCACGATATTTAATTTTGAAAAATAGTTTAAAGAATCATAATAAAAACTCAAAATTATTATATATGGAATCTTAAATAATTATTAGTGTTCTTGTGCAATAAAGAAAAAGAAAATCAGTTAAGAAATCTGAATAATTTATAAACAATATATAAGTCGGAACATATTATTCTGTTCTGCCCATGCAATCAAGTTTTCTTTTCATTTGTGTTAAATTAAGATAGGCGATTAAAATCGAATTCCGGATAATTCAGTTATTTAAATATAAAAACAATACTATAGTCAATCAAATTATTTCATACTTTTATTAAAAGTTTTAGATTTTAATATTATCTAAAATCTTCATTAATCAATACACATGAAACTTTTAAAAATTAGGATATTTAATTGTTTTCGCCAAATATAAAATTAATACTTATCACACTGAAAAAAAAATCGTGGAAAAAATGTCCATATCAAAATCTGATATGTAATTAAGTTTCAATACACACTTTTTCATAGACATAATCAGTAAAGTTCATATGTAAAAAAATTCAGTATTTAAAAAAATGCAACTGTATATTTCTACTTTTAAAAATATGTGTCAGAAACAGTAGATAAATTAAAGGGGGTTGCAACGTATTTTCACAAAGAAAAAAAAAATTTGAAATTTTGTTTATAATAGAAACTGCTATCGTAATTAAGGATGTATAAAAAACATCAAAATTTCTTCAATTCATTAAGGTGTGATTACTTAGAAGAAAAAAATCTTTTTCTGTTCCGAAAGAGTCCGAATCACAAATTCATCCTCACTTTATCAGCTCCTCGTTTTTAAATTAAAAGAGAATTTTATACACCAAGACTTTTTTTTAAAAAATGGGACTAAATTTGTTTTTTAAAGTAAGATAGGTAAATGCAAAGGCATGTGCAACTGTACTAATGACCAATTTTTTTTCCATCAAAAAACTGGCATTAAGAATAAAATAAAATTCAGATCTCCGTCGGATTCCTTCCATTCGAATTGAAATTTTTCCCTTACGTAATTAGTTTTCATAAGCGACCACCATTACTCAGACAACTTGGTGGATGAAGATCTTTTTCAGGATTGATAGTAATTGTGTCGAATAAGTAATAACAGTATTATTAGAATAATCAGCCATATAAATACTGAAACACTCATATACTAACTACTGAACACTCATCTATTCAAAAACTAAACAATACTTCCCCCCATATTATATATATATTAGTGATGTGATTTACATAATACAATTCAAAACAAAAAGTAATAGACAATGAATGGTTTGTTAAACTTAACAATTAATATCACAACAATCTATTAAAAAACATGCAATCACAATTACAAGTATTATGATAATTAAATATTATACGCACAAGTATATATATATTATTTTGTTCGTAAGGGAACTGATATATATCATTAAATGGAATACAACTAGTATATCCAGGAATTAAACGCTGCTTAACAGAACGAATAAAGTAAAATTTATAAATTACAATTAATCTAAATCGATTACTTTGAATTAAAAGCATTTTATATAAGAGCTGGTAAAAGATTGGGAATGAATTTATTAAAGTAACAGATAAAATATGGACATGGAATAAAATATGTTAAATACTTCAAATATCGTTTACTTTAATTTCCAGCGGTGTTAAAATTAAAAATATAAAAAAATCCTTTTCTTTTTTAAAAAATTTATACTTTCCATTTAATTATTTGTATTCATTAGGATAAGAAATGCAAAACTATATTAAATATCATTGAAGAAGTTTTTCCAAATTTATATTTATCTAGTTTTATTTAAATTATTTATCACATCGACTCTTTTATTAATTGAGTCCACGATAAAGACCTGAAAATGAACTTATCCAATGAAAATGCTTTTAATTTTCTAGGTTTCCACTTCTGAATGAAACACATTTGCATTTGTAATATTCTTTTCGGTCTTCTCTTGGCTCTAACAGGAATTAACTTCATATCACATCTTTCAGATATAAACCTCTATTATACATAAACCATCTCAGTTTTATTATTACTATTTTATTCCTTTGTTTAAAATCTGAGCGTCAAGATAACATTATTTGGATACAATTAACCAATTTGATGGACGCGCAGGTTTTTTACAGATAGGAAAATAATTCAAAGAGCACGCTCCAGGATGGATAGAAATACTTTAACCTTTTGGTTATTTTTGTCAGCCTTCATATAATTGATCTATAAACACCCAAAGCTTCCAAAATCTTAATGCCAACAAATTTTTGATATGCTTCCTGCAAGAAACAACTACTACTCGAGAGCGATTCAAGGGATTCACAGCTTAACACCATTTTTAGTAGTTCGTAAATACGATCTCGTTTTGCATAGTCTTTCATATTTTGGGAACTTTCATCCCAAAATTCTTTAAGAATTTGCGCAAGTTCGAAGTTTTGCCATTCATAATTTTCCAAACGAAGAATAAAAGTCTCAAGAATGAGACAAAAATTTCTTGGCGAGAGGCTATTCCGAGCATTATCTGCCACAGCCAAGAAATTGCTTTCAAAAGGCCAGGCCAAAAGACATCGAAGCATGATAAAAGAATGCAGCGTTAAAATTTCTCCTTGTATTTCTTTGCCCAACTGTTGAAAACATTTCAGTTTGAAATGAGGTTGATATTCGTAAATAGAAGTATTCGCAACAACGTTTATCAGAATTTCTTTTTGTACTTCTGGTGTTTTTGTAGGCAAAATAGCTCTTATCATATGCTCATCAAGAGGAAGCTGACGAGTTTCAACATAAGTGCTGAATGCCAGTACATCCTTCTGAGATTCATCCGAATCAGTAGCACAAATCCAAGTCTCTAGAGGAGAGTATCTCAGTATGCGTTTTACGGATTGCACAAAAACCTTTTGTTCTGGTGTCATTTCACCCCACAGCTGCAAAGCATCTTCAACGAAACAATATTTGCATGCCAGTATAAAACAAACGGCGGCATCAAATTTTTTTGTTTCAATCAATATCCTGGCAGTTTTGGGTCGATCGATAGTCAATTGTTTTGTCCAATAGGGGCGGATATCCTTCAGCAGCTGAATGTCAAGGATTGATACATGATTTTGTTTCCAAATCCAAAACTCACGCACCATATACATTATTAAATGTCTGACCTTTGTCCGGCATGATGAGGATAGCATCAAAGTTGATAGTTTATCAACAGCAACATCTAAAATGTTTTTCAAGGTCAGTCTTTTTATTCTTGTGTATCCAGGCCGAAGTGCGGAGGGTAAACTATATTCAAAAGCAAGTGTATAGACATCATGATTATAAAAAACAGCGAGAGCGATCTCAGCATAGCTTAGAGATGAAAGCGTGGGTACGGATAAGAAATCCATCACCAGAAATGGAGAAGAAACTGGAAAAAAGAGAAAGAAAATTCAAGCTGTAATGAAAGCAAGGGAGGGAAAAGGCAGACTTCAAAGCAGATATTCACAGGAAGACAATAAAAAGCAACAATAATAAATTCAACATAAAAACAGCAAATTTACGAAGAGCGGCTAATATAAACAGGAGTTTTGATTATATTTGAAAAATTAAATAAAACCATTTAATAAAACAAAAATTTGTTGAAAAACATTAAGAATAATTTTTTTTTTTATTTTCTAGTTTTTCCCCAATTAATTTCAACAATGACATTCTTCTATAAAATAACTTAAAAGTGATTTCAATCCAATATCCATATTCTTTAATATTATTTATAAGTAGAAGATAGCTTTTTTTTTATCAGGAACTTTTAATTTCTTTTATATTTTTCTGTATTACCTTGATTTCATTTTTTAATAAAATTATAAAAAATACTGGAATAATTATATATTTTTTCATAATTGAAGTCAGATGTGTAGAAGAAACTAAATTATACAATTAATTCCACGGGTCAATCAAATCTAGTGTTGCAACCATCCTTGTATAAGCAGCTGTATTAAATCATGTTAAATCTATAGGCAAAGAAAAGTTCAAAATAATTATTGCTTTGCGTAAATATTTTATTAAAATAGTGAGTGGTTTCTGATTAGTTAAACAACAACCAAATAATGTGCCATCTATATTAAGCATTGCAACCATACATAGCAAAATTTAAATTTAAAATTACGGCAAAGAATTGCTGTACTTTATACAATTGTATACATTTAGAACCTACTATTTTAATAGAAGAGAATGATAATTTTTTACTGCTGTCTCAATAGAAAAGTACTATTGTTTATGAGTTAAATATTGGTTCTTACACATTTGCTAAGTATACACACAATATTAATTCAGTTAAAAATTTTGAATGTATGGTATGAAATATATTTTCCACCATCTTTTTATTATAAGGACGGAATTATAATACATGGCAGCTATTTTTTGTTGAAAATTGAAACATGGTATATAGCAAATTTAAAAAATAAATAAATAAGAATCTACATTTTTTTAACTTTAAAAATATTGCATTTAGACAATAGTACATAAAGAGACAAATAAGGGGACAAACTAGAAGAATTGGATTTTTTATTTAAAAAGAAGGTCAGTTATCTGAATGATTCTTACTATAGTACTTATCAATAGGTTAAAAAGAAGCTAATATTTGCATTTTCTTCGATCAGATAATTTACTTTCTACAATTACAGAACTCTTCTTTTATATGCAAGATTGAAATAAATACAACTAAACATCAACAATATTAGTACAGCAAAATTAAAGAATAAAAAAAGTATCAACATTCAATCTTCAAAATTATTCATAAATCACTGTTAAGAAATTGTTGTTTAAAAAAAGAGCCTATAACTTAGATTTTCCAAAGAAAAATTTGCAATTTTTCTAAGCATAGAAAAGAAGCATAATTTTACCTAAGCATAGAAAGAAGCATAATTTTACATACTTTTTCTAAGCATAAGAATTTAAATATAGATTTCATTGAATTTCTCTTGACTAATATAATGAACATTAAAATTAAAATAACTGTGTAATAAAATAAATTCCAAATGAATACTCTTGTTTTATTTATTTTAACAAATTTTTCAGCAAAACTGGCAAAAGAATTATTTTATTAAAGGAAAGGAATTATTTTATTTATTATTTTATTCAAAGACAAATATTAAAGACCTTTTTAAAATACTTCAAGACATTAAGAAATTGAAATTGCTTTCCAATGGCTACAATTACCTTGAAGGAAAATCAGAGCAATAAATTGAAATAGCAATATTCCAATTTTAAAACACGGTCTAATAAGTAGTATATATCATTTTAAAATTATTAGAAATTCTTTAACAAAAAAAAAGAGTTTGGTTTAACTATGGAAGCTAAATGTAATTTTCTTATAATTAGAATGCTAGACATTAATAAATTAAACCACATAAAGTTGACATAATCATATAATTTTGTGTATATTCGAGAAAAGAATGGCAATGGATATAATTCTATGGCAAATTTATTTACTTTTATAAATATACTTTTTGAACTCTAATTCACATTCACTAAGTTTACTAAATGCTGCTCTTATTATTTTAAAACAAAATATATCTTAAGTTGTAAGTTAAATAAAATAAAAAAAATATTAGAAAATAAAAATATTAAAAACATAATTGTATATAGTTTAATAAAAAGATTTCATATATATTTAATTACAACAATAAAACAAAACATAAAAAATAAACTTTTCTTAAAAGAGTGAACAAATAAAAAAAAGAAACTTTAAGTTCATAAAGTTGAATCAATAATTTAATAATAGTTTTTTAAGAGAAAATAAGTCAAAATTAGACAATTTCATCTACCTTTTAAAATTAATTAAATGATTGCTATAAAATGCAGTAGAAGTAAAATTACTTAGCATTACATTATAAATCAAAATAAATAAAAACAATTTTTGTTTCTTCTACATAACCTAAAATTCTCTGCTTCGTATTAATACATATTTTGTAAAGACTTAAATTGTTATAGTTACATGAACTATTTAATAAACATGAAAATTATTTGATAATTTGCCTAAAATTTTCATAAACTCCTTAATTGTTTATCATGTTTTCACACCAATAAAGAACATGAAATGCGGAATTCAAAATTTAAAAAATTACAAAATTCAGTGCATTAAAATGAGCCATTTAAAAGATTATAAAAACTGTTTAATAAAAAAGAAACCAAATTATTTACTATAACAGATTCCAAGATATTTCCAAAACAGTGCCTCAAATTCAGCAACTTCAAATATTTCAGACATAATTATACTCATATTTGAGTTTCAAAGCATGCATATTTGCATATTCTTTAACTGATTATCAACTTTTATGATATAATGTTAAATATATGTAAACTTATATAAAAGAAGAAAAAGAAAATAAGGACAAACCATGATAGGCAGACAAAACAATTTGATTTCCGAATTTCCCCTTTGTACATATATTAACACAACATACATGCTTCAATGAATCATATTGAACTTAATATTTTGATAAAATTTTTATTCAATTAAACTTACATAAATTTTCTAACTGTTCAAAAAAGAATATGAAAAAAGAAGAAAAAAAAAACATGACTTTTTAGTCAATCTGATTCAATAAAAACTGCTATATTAAATATATTTTTAATGATTATCATAACGAGTTCTGTTTTCCATAAGAATTTCGATTAGAGCAATAAAAATTCATTTTTAAAGTTTAAAATTTAAGAAAAGTAAGTTTTTTTTTTCAATTAAAATATTAAATGCCAACTATACACTACCTATTTTTTAACCAATCAGAAATTTAATAAAATATTTATTCTATTAAATTTATTTTAAATAATTAATGCGAATCATTCGATTATTTCTTTCAACTTACTCAATATGTTCACCTAAGTGTGTTTAACTCTGCTACTGTTGTCTTTTCTCTTGTCAGGTCTGAAAAACCGGATGAAGATCCGAATTCGATTCAAAAACCCGTTCTTTAGAACGATTCGCCTCGAAGGTAATGTTTGGATCATGGCCGACGGCTATGGTTGAATGGGGAAGAATCAATTTAGATTCGAAATAGTATCGAGGGTCGTTGAAAGGATGCTGCATTGTGCATTGCTTTCGAAATTGAATCCAGAAACGCTGCGAGAGGCAAAGGATCAAGTAGAGATTTTTTCATAAGCTGTCTCAAATGGTTGAGAATTTGTACGCTAATACTTTGGCCTGGTTTCGAGCTAATGATCAATTGCTGATTAGAATTATGAGGACATTCGTAGGCAAATCAATTTAAAAAATAACGTTAGCTTCGTTTCAGCATAAATAAATTTGTAAGAAAGACAAATTCTAGTATAATTCTAAAATTTTAGAATAACAGCAACACTTTATCAAATATAATTGTATGAATAGAGTAGAGACAGCATATTTTGGAATGCTCATTTAGTTACATTAGATAACAGTCATAACATTAACAAACATTAAACCACTTAAATAATATTACATTCGAAAATGGCACTAAGCTTCACTAGCACTGGTTGAATTCATCAATTGAAGTCTTATATGAAAGCACATGGATTTTAAATATATCATGAATAGCTAATTGATATAAAAAGTTATTGCAGATTTGCACATTGAAGGCTAAAACTATGTCCCAACCTTAGTAGCACACCAATATTGTACAATATTGACATATATTCGCAATATTGTTTAATATTGTGGAATATTTTTAATATCATACAATATTATTCAACAGGATGTGCTACCTGGGAAGTGTAACAAATGGAAGAGTAATTAAGTATTTAGACAAAAAAATTCTCTAATGGTCTGATCTCTGATTTAAGGGAAGCTATGCTACATTACCAAAATAGTTAATACTCCCATTACCCTATAAAGAAGCATAGATATTGTCTACTTACATGCATATATGTGAAAAGGAGAAAATAAATATAATAAATAAAACATCATTTGGTATAGGGGACACAAACCACTTTCATCGTATGCACTATAAGAAACATTGCAACCTAACAGGAAAGAAATTACCTGATTTTTATAAACACTGAACATATGAATACTCAATGGAAATAACTACCAATCAATGTAAAAAACGCATGTCTTCAAATGAGAAAATAGAAATTAAAATATTCAAATTGAATTAAAATGATCAGTGTAGATTATTATTTTTTAATGAAGATAACTATTTCTGTTTGTTTTCTTAATCCTGATTTTAAAATTTCACACTATTAAATAATTACAGATAATAATTAAATAATGAGCGAGCAAATAATAGTTCGAAAACTCCATAAAGATCAAGCAATCAGTTTCACAATGAGAATTGCTAAAAACAATAAATAAATATTAACATTTAACTTTAATAATACTTTTGTAGTGCCTGGCTGCTATTGGCGACATCTGCTGAAATGATTGGTGAGATTCGCCTTCGCTTCGCTGTTGAAGGTTGTTGCTTTTTTTTAAAAAAAAAAAAATTTTGGGTATGATATGTTTAGAGCTTGTGTAGCGGAGGGAAAGCGATTCTTTCGTTTTTTTTATTTGACTTTAAATACAGATTTCTGAAGAAAAGTCTGATTGCTGCATTTTGTTTGAGTTGTGTTTTATTATTATTGTTGTTGCTTTTTTAAGTATAACATGCTCGTGTCATTGCTGCATGGTCTATTCCTAGAATCAGACGTTAATAAAATGTATTTGGTAGTTTGAATTTTGGCTTAAAAAAGGCTTAAGAGTGTTAGAAAAGATTTAGTGCTTGTACTGAATGAAATTGGAGAAATAGCGACGATTGACTCGAAGTAAATTGAGCTAAAAAATAAACTAATTGAAAGCGAAAAATGAAGAATAGAAGAAGGATGAAAAGTTTATAAGAAATTATTTGATTTCGACAGTGGAAAATAGAAGACAAGGAGATTAAATTTAAAGACAAGTAGAAGAAAATCGAAAACAGGCAGAGGAAAACCTTACGGTAAAAATGGAGGAATTAAACACGAAGTGGAACTGGCCAGACTGCGGTATAATGAAAACTCAAGTTTGAGTGGTAGTGAACGCAACGGGGATGAAAATGAAATGTCCCTCGATAAACTTATTAAAGGAATGGAAGTTTTGACAATCCCAGTACCAAAAAAGACATAATCTTGGAATATACTTTTCGATTCGATTGAACGAGCCTTTAGACATAGGAAAGCTCCAGAACAATTTCAAGCGAAAAACCTGATGAGATTATTTCGTGACAAAGTTTCGAATGTGCTGGTTTACCTTCTTGAAGATATGAAGGATTATGCTTAGGTAAAAACTCTAAATTTAAAAGAATCCAACCCAATATTTCAAGCTTGTCTGGAAAACTTCCGAAAGGCAAGGATAAACTTGAGTATCCAATTTGCATCCAGATTGATATCTACATGGGAATATTACTGAAATTTACAGAAGTAGAAGATTTTCAGGCTTTGAAAGAACTTATAAATAAATTATAATACTTATAAATAATTCTTATAAATTGTTTGACTCGTTGGTCTCGCATCTCATATTTCCATATAACAGGGAGAAAATGGTTCAAACCCTTCGATCTCGCTAAGGAATGTGACAAAAATTTGGAATGTGACAAAATGTTGAATTAAAAATGGAGGAAGATGCTGAACTGGTGACAGTATTTGCCTAGAAGAAACAATTATTTTAGTAGGGGAACTACATCGAAAACCTTTATGATTGGAGATCTTGTATATATACCCATTCTGGACTCGAGCAACAAATTATATGCTCTGTGAACGGGACTTGGTGAAATAGTCAGAGTTGTTCAACCACATTCTTACGTAGTTAAATTGCCTGATAGAAAAAGAAGAATCCACACTAACAAAATACGAAAATTCCAGACATGAGTCAATGCTGTGAGAATTATTTTTGAGAATGAGAAAGAATTCGGAGAAATTTTAGCTCCTGAGAAAGATTATTCTATGCCTTTGAAGAAAAATGAAACGAATGAAATAGAATTCGTTCATTTAAATAAACAAAAGAGAAAACAGATAAAAGCTTTGATTAAAGCTTTAATTAAAGCAAGGATTATTTACCGGGAAACTAAAAAAAAGCAAAAGGGCATAAAATACTAAATATGGAACAGAAGAAACCACACAGTAATAGAATATCGAAAGCTTTAAAGAAAAAGGTTGATGAACAGTGTGAGATTTTGTATAGACTACCGAACCCTAAATGCTGTTTCAAAATGAAATGAATTTCCTATGGAAAATGAAATCCTGAGGAGAATTGATTTAATGTATTGTATAGGCAAAGCTGACATCATCACAACTTTGGACCTATGAAATTGATACTATTCTAATCCAAGGAAGGAAAAAAAATACTGTACATCTTTTAAAACTCGTAGAGCTTAGTATCCATTTAAAGTTTTACCTTTCGAACATAAACATTCTGCATTCACATTTCGAAGAATCGTAAATAATATTTTAAAAGAATGTAGAGAATTCGCAAAAGCTTTCATCGATGATATTGGTACATTTTCTCCTGACTTTGAAACTCATCTACAACACCTGGATTGTATATTTATAAGATTAGACGAGTTTGGTTCCACTGTAAACTCGAAGAAATGTTCATTTGCAAGAGCTGAAATCAAATATCTAGGACACCTAATAAGCTCTGGGACGCATCAATCGGATTTAGAAAAAACAATTGCAGTGCAAAAGGTGGAAGTAAAAAGAACAAAAACACAACTTAAAAGTGCTCTTGGATTGATGATTATTATAGAGATTATATCCCAATTTATGTAGAAACTGCTCATCAACTCACAGAATTGAAGAAGAAAATATCACCAGAAATCCTTGACTGAAAAGAAGCGCATCAAAAATCCTTTCAAGAACTGTACGATAAATTGTTTGTTGGAGTTATGTTTTTTTTTTTAAGAAGTATGACACGTTCGTGTCATTACAACTTCAAAAGTATGAAATAAAAATATCTATCATAAATTTTCCTCTTTTTTGGAGCAAATATAGTTTCCAAAGACGCTATTTAAATTAGAAACACAGTTCATCGAACAATTTATCAGGTTTACTTCTTCTTGGTGCAATGTGTTTTAAAGCTTCGATAAAACAATCAGAAGACAAATATCCCAACATTTCAAGAAATACTGATTTTGTACGGAAAACTTGAAGCACACACATATTTTAATAGGCATAATTTCTCGACGTTTTCAGACTTCTTTCACTTGGAAAAGTCTATGCAAGTCCAACCTCTGAGAACTTGAAAATCCATCAGGATTTATGCTGGGTTTACAATCGGCATGCAGGCAGAAGGAGACAGATTTATGTTTGCTACAACTGCACTCCATGCTTGCCCATAAATTGCAGTTATGGCGTCCATGAATTTATCTTCCTCACTGCTTATAGTATTAAAATGATGGATATTTATACAAAGAGACATGGTAAAATAAGAAAAAAAGGTCAAGATATCTAAATTCGGAAAACTAGAGAAAAGAAATAGAAAATAAAAAACTCACTACTTCACATCAGCAAAATACAGAGTAAATAAAAAATGTAGGAATCAATCTATAATAAGCTATCAATTTTTCTCAAGGAGAAAAAAAAACTCGCCGAATATTACAAATGCGTGCGCAGTAAGAAAAAAAAAATACATCACAGTGGCATGGTGATGTGCGGCATGGACAACTACTTGCCATCGACCGAACGACATTATTCAGCCTTATCATGCATGATCTGCCTATTGGTTGTCTTTTAACTGGTGGAGTGTAAACTCGGCATAACTCAAGAAAGTTGAAAATCATCTGTCAGCTAAGAGAGATCATTTCAAAAACGCGAACATCGTACACATTTCCATATAGCTCTTTCAATATTTGCACCGGCTCATATAATCCAGTGACATTGTCTTATTGGAGATGGAGCAAATTGGCTTCCGGTGTGTAGATATTAGCGATGATAATTCCGGATTCCCTCTTCGTGGCATATTTCGCTATAATTATCTGAACCTAATCAACATTGCTTCTGGCGGGAAAGGTCTTATTCCCAAAAATTTTGCTTTTAAAAATTTCAATAAAATGGCCTTATCGAATTGAAGCACGAATCAGTTGAGTGCAAGATAAATATCTATCAAATAGATATTGGCTAGGATGCTGAGCCACTTAGACAATTTTTATTGAGATTTTCCCGAATAGCAGTAGGACAAAGATGTTTTTGTTTAAAAATAAGAGTTTCCCACCATCAATTTTTTTATATTAAGATTTGCTCAGTGCAATCACGAGAAAGTGCTCAGGTTTGCATAAATGAAAAGGGAAAAATCATAAAACTGACAATTGCTCACAAAATTATATGCACACTCTAATGAAACTGACCCACAATGAAAGACACATAATAAGGTATAAAGCAACATGAAAAAAAAAAAGTTATAAAACAATAAGTAATTACCTAATAATTATAGTGCTCTTTAAATTAGAATATATATGAAATGAACAAACTGAATTTGTCAGTTTGGATGCCCCTTGAAGTCGAAAAGCTCATAAAAATTCCAGTCATTAAATCTTCTATTTGGGACATTACGTCAAATTTTTTGTACTTAGCTCTCTCCTAATGTAAAAAGTTAAATCTCATTTAATATATTTTATGCATTTTTAGATTTCACAATTTTATATGAACGCAAAATGTAATTTTTTTAAAAAAATCTTTTCTGCGCCAATATGCGTTTTCTCTAGAGGCTTCTTTATTGTTTGCAAAGCTTCAATGCTATGAAGTGTAATTTTTTTTTCTTCGTGACAGGTGGAGTGGTTCTTTGGCGTGACAAGAATTTGTGGAGGAAGGTTGAAAGCCCCTATATGTCTTCTTAAAGCATCCCCAATCATTCATGCTGTGGGATGCACTGTGTTCTATAGGAGGAAATCTTTCCCTATTGCACTGGTATAAAAGTCCACACAAGCACGAAGGATAAGGAAAACCGCCTGAGCATTCATGGTTGAAAAGATATGAAGATCATTGCGTCCCCTAAGAGATATCACCTCAAACACAAATACTAACTCTTCCGAATGAACCTTTTTTTTATGGATGTTATAATACATATATATATCTTCAATACAGCAGAATCATAATATATTGAATTAGATGAGATACTTTAAAAGATCAGAGCAACCTTTTCCCTCTCATCTATTTAGAAAATATGTTCTAGATACATGCATTTCAATTTTTAAGAGGCAGATTCAATTCTTCATAAAAATGCTGAAGGTAACATTTTCCTGGGTTTAGTTTGCGATAAGATTTAACTTTATCTTGTAATTTCAGTTTTGTCAACAATGTGATAAAAGCTCAATTTTCCAATACTGCCTTATGAAATAATTCTTATTTTGTGTGAAAAAAAAATGTTGTCAAATATGCTTAAATTATTTTTTAAAAAACTGATTAAAATAGCGACTTAATTTATATGCCAAAAAATTGGTATAATTGAAAAAATATTTTTTAAAAATGTGAAGAGGTAAAAATTATTTTTGTACTTTTGTCAATCTTCGAATGTTATTACGGAAAAAATTCACTTTCTTTTTTTAATTAAAATTTCAAGAAACTGTCCCGAAACGCACATTTCCACTTTCCAAAGTATATATGTACCATGTTTGGTAGCTCTAGATCAAACAGATGTAGAGTGGTAACACACACATTTGCATCTTAATTATAAATAACTAGAAGTCCCGGCACGGCGTTGCCCGTTGCATAGCATCCAAGAAGAAAAATTAGCTTTAAACTTGAGTCTAGCTTCCCCCCGCTATGGCACGGGTATGTTATGCAACATCAAACAAACATAAAAATATGTTTAGAAATTAGCAAAAATAGCTACAAAAGTTTTTATAGCACACATTCATAAATATTTAAACTGTTACAAAGATAAAAAATATTATATGTACGGAGACAAAACACGGCCTATCATTTCACTCACCAGAAGATTCATTCTGTCTGCAATTCAGTTGCAGCATGATTCAAAGAAAGAAGGTTGTTTCACTCATCAAAAGACTCTCCTTTTCTAAGTGGAGACATTATTTCTGGTATTTGTTAACTGAACGTTTCTTTCCTCTTCATGTGCCTTATCGGTCAACAAACGAAACTTTTTAACATTAATTGTGTTCCAGCCAAGGTTGGATTTCCTTCTTTTGGGCACACTGAGTTCTGAATCGCTGTTTAAAATTGGAATAAACTAAGAAATGTATCACATATGCATACCACAGCTCTCTCTGTTTGCACATGCGCACTTTGAGGTTTTCGTGGATAAGCGCAAAGTTAAAATCGCCATTATAAAACTTTATTTTATTTTGATATGATTTTAATATGCTAAAATATTCCCCAATAAATGCTCTACAAAATGGTTTAAATATCTTCAATATCCGCTAACTATTTTTCGAGTTTTTGTGGTTCTAGCATACAGACACTTTCAGAAGACTTCATTTTATACTATGTGTAGATGATATAGATTAATGAATTTTTTTTCGTTCCTTCATCTATATACTAGATATTATTTAAAAATCTTTTCAGTTTTTTTGTTCTGTTTTTAAAGTCATTGTTGCATACTTAAATAACTAAAACAATATGGTGCACATGAACATTTTGATGATATAAGCATACAACTTTACTTGCCACCGATACTCTAATTTCTATTAATAAATACATTAGGAATATTTAAATTATGGTACTTAAGACAAATATTAATTGATAAAGCTGTCTTCAGGTGAATGAAAATGCAGTATCAATTTCATATTCAGAAAAACGGAAAATCTCTCGTAATGGCTGCACAGTTGATCACAATAAATAACCATTAGAATTGAAAAAACAACAATTTTTCCCCCTTCAGATTTTGAAATCATGAATTACTCTCGAAAAAAAGAAGCTATAATCCACAAATTAAAAGATTGTAAAGGGGAAAAATCCCATTTCCTCCTATTTTATTGAAAATTAAATTCATTTTTCTTGAAATGTCTTTTATATAAACTTGCATTTTTCAAATATTATTTAAAATATCTGCCTGAAATTTGACATATTTTTGTTTGTTCATAATATTTTCCAGAGATTGAATTAAACTATAAGTAGAATGACCACTGTTTCAAAGTTATGTAGTCTTTAAGCCTTGTTAAAAAAAATCAGTCTCAACACAATATATATAAAAAAGATAAAGAACTTAAGGAAATTATTTTGTTTTCATCATTGAAAAAAAAATTTCTCAATGATACTTTAAAAACATGTTTAAATTATAATACTACATGTCAAATTTTTGCATAAATGTCATTTGACAAGAATAATAATTACCTGAATGCAGCCGAATGTATTAAAAATGCACTTTCCTTATTTAAGATATAAAAGGTAAGGTATATAATATATAAGGGTTGCCAAGAATGAAAAGTGGACAATTGCGATTGCGTCATTATAACTGCAGCACCATCGAATAGGGACAGTAAGGACAGTTGGTGTTATGTACTGCATACGGTGTTCAGCTGTTCATGGTAGAGGAAACTGATCTAAAGTAAAGTCATCTTATACATGAATGCGTTTATATTGAAACAACAGGCGTCGATACGAATTTTGATTCTTTGACTGCCCTGAACCACTTTTGATTGATTTACTGTCCCAAGGGAACACTATCAATTCAACCCAATATGCAGTTCTGCGACTAAACTACGGAAAGCAATCAAAAGCAAACGGCCAAGCCTTCTCACGCAACAAGTGATCCTTCTCCATGACAATGCCGTCCGCATATCTCCAGTCAAATCCATATGACCTTAACAAAAATTCCGTTGTGAAGTGTTGGAACATTTACCGTACAGTCCGGAATTTTTACCCTCCGACTTCCACATCTTTTGATAATTTAAGAGAGCATTTCAAGACGCATGTTTCCATTTGGAAGACGAAGCGAAGGAAGTTGGCAATTTCCTTAAGAATCAACCACCAACTTTCTACAGCAAAGGCATAAACCTGCTACTTAGGGAACGGTGTTACAACGTCCATGGCAATTTCTTTTGATTTCCTATAAAGATATCTCTTCACACAACCTGGTCCATTTTTGATTTGGGCAACCCTAATTTAAAGTGCTTTCTACTTGATCTACAGTCGGGCAAAACAAAACGGGGTATAGTACGGTGTTACTGGGAGGCAAAAATGAATTAAACACATAAATGATAAATTAAAAAGATTTTATTAAGATTCATTAAATAACAATTTTGAAATTAGATGCTACACTAAAAACCTTCAAAATTAAACGACCAAATTTACATGATAATTCACGAACGAATTGTCATTTCGAGTTCATGTCATTCGTAATCCCTGTTCCCGTTTCAAACGACAGTTCATGTCATCTAAATCACTGCCCCACAAATAATAGTTTATGTCATTCGATATCACTGTCCCACAAATGACCATTCATGTCATTCGAAATCACTGTCCCACAAATGACAATTCATGTTATTCGAAATCACTGTCTCACAGATAGCAGTTCATGTCATTCGAAATCACTGTTCCTATTTTAAACGACAGTTCATGAAATTCTATTGTATGCTCCTGTAGCGTCTACGAACAGTTCTTATTCGGCGACTTCTAACTACTACCTGCGGCCTCTGTTGAAAATTATTATCGTCGAGTAAATCTGGCAAAAAGGAATCTACATATCTTTGCTTTGGAAAGCTTTGCGTGACATCAAAATCCAGAAGAAACTGCAACGGTTTACACACATGAGGATCATCCTTTGCAGTGTTCTGAAAATTAAGAGAACCCCGAGCCCAAATATTTTTCAGAATATTTACAGGCTCGATGAAATCGCATTCTCGCTGCCTTAACTGCTTTAAAAGCATTCTAATAATTTCACAAAAATTCTCTTCCGTCAGATAAGGGCAGAATTTATCAGCTAGATCATAGTAAAGGTGTCGCACGGGCCAAGTTGAAATAAATCGGAATACTTCAACAGGGGATTCTCGGAAAACCTCTTCTTGCTCCTCTTTCGACAGCATTGAGATGCAGAAGTGCATAACTTCAGTGTTTACTTCGGATCCGATCAAAGCATCCAATAAATACTCATTTTTCTCCTCCGGAGTTAGCATTTTCAAGGAATGCTTCAGTATAAATATATTGTAACACCAAATAGGAGTGTCTAAAGTCCAAGCGACAAATAAATCCCAGTCTCTCTCTGAACCGCCCTCCAACCACTCCACCCAATGTTTCACGATAGGAGTGGATTTATGCTTAAGATAAGCCTTTTCTATTTTGAACAGAATTTCCCACAAATCCAGGGCATCCTCGAAAAAACAAAAAGTACACGCAAACACAAATCGGTTTATTGGACGCAAGTCCTTATTTTTAACTAATTCCCTCGCTGCCTTTTCTTGGTCGATGGTGCCATCGGACTGCCAACAATTCGGGAGGGTCTGCAAAACGGCATTGAGGACGCTGTCGTACCCGTACCAATTGCGTTCGAACCCGCTTATCCATTCTATAATCTCGTTGAAGAGGGGAGCAATGAACTCTTCCAATGTCTCTCGAATGCGGGGATTTGGCGTAAGTTTTGAGATGGCTTCGGAAACTTCGTTTTTAAATTCCTGGAATTCCGTCCGTCGGAAGTCCTTGTGCACTTCGAGGTGATTGAAAATTGACGAAAGTATACGACAGCAGGTCACATGATGAAGAGAAGGAACCAAAGAAACATTCATTTTCTTTGGTAAAGGATCTTCTGAACTGTAAAGAAAAAGAGAAATTTGCATTCTTATTTCAAAAAGGTGAAAATAAAAAAAATGTCAAACAAATGGGGGAGGGACTTTTTTTATGCACTCTTTTCAATAAATTAGTAGAATAATTGTATTGTATTCTTCCGAATTTCCTTCTATACTCTCATATTAGGGTTTCAGTAGTATCCAATTTTCTACTTACTTGTATCTAACTTTTTACTCTCTTATACGAAGTACTATAGATGTCCAAATAAATCGACTTCGAGATTTTAACTTATAACCATGCTTTCTACCTCCTTGAGTTCGAAAAATACATTGTTTGGAAAATATCAGTCTATCTGTGATATAGATAATTCAAAAACCCTTTGGCCTAGAAGGATGAAATTTTGTATACAATCTTTACATTTCATTAGTAGATTTCTAACAAATGTTGATCAAAATCCATCCTTAGGAAATGTGTATGTCTGGCTGTTCGAGTATAGGTTAACATGATAGTTACAAAACGAAGAAAGCTAGGTAAATAAACACATATTTTACACAGTGTAGATACCTACGAAATTTGAGTCAAATCCAACAAGAGTTTGACTGTCTATCTGTATAATTTCAAATGCATGTGAATGCGGTAACTCAGAAATACAGTGACTTGAATACCTCAAATTTAGAGTAGAATTTATGACTTCAATTGTCCTGCGTCAAATTTTTGATTCCATTTGTTGAGGAAAACGCTTTTAAAACAAAAATTCGAATTTTAGATACCATTAATCGCATGCCATGGATTAGTCGTCAAAGCATTCGCAAAAGATCACAAGATAATCCCTGAAGTAGCGTCTTTATTCTAAAGTAGGCGAGAAAATTTTAGGGTGACCACTCCCGCTGGTTACGAAATATTATTATAAACATTAAAGCAGCGTTTACACAAGGTCAACAATTGCGAGCAATAGAAAGCCCAGCCTATTTCAAGGAAGTCCCGTGACCGCAATAAGACAATGATGCAGGAAAAGATGCACACCTTTTTTCGAATAATTGTATGCTCCTTTTAGAATTTAACATTTCTGTGCTTCGTGGTGTATCTATTGGTCTCTGCAAATGATTTTGAATTCCTCGGTAACAATTAAGTAATATCGAAAGTCTTACATTTAAAATTAAATACATAAATGCCTATAAATTTAAGTTTACCTTTATATTGTATAAAGTTACACATAACTTTATATTTTAAAATGAAAACAAACATTTAAAACCCAGTGGAATTGTCTTGAACCTACTTTCATGCGTACTCCCAAATAAAGTTATTATACCCCCCACCAAAAAATATATTGATCTTGGGCAAGACAGTGAGCTCACAAGTACTTACATTTTTATTTTCAGAATTTGCAGATCGGTTTTAAAAAAAGTAATAAATATATCTAAATATACAGTGTGGTTTATTAGAATTTGCAGACCCACATGAAAATCCTATTTTATAATTTCAGAACATACAATTCAGAACAGTAAATTTTTAAAGGTAAATGTAAATTTGGGAACTAGTATTCAAAGAGTATTTTAAAGAGTATTTTTATTTTCCGAATTTATTTTTCACTGTTTTTTTTTTCACTTTTTAAAAATTGGAATTTTAAGATATCAATTTAAATAGAATAATACTCTTTAAACAGGATTTTTCCCTCGGTTTGTTGATTTGGATTGATAAAAAAAAGTATTTAAAAGAAATTTTTTAATAAATTAGCTTTAATCCTCAAAGGTAATACTGGATGAATTATAATTTTCCTAAACCACATTAAAATTAGAAAAGTCACCAGTAAAATTTATAAAACATTTTTTTTAAACAAGGCCAAAACTTTGATAGGATTACTTCCACACCATATGAATTAATAAAAAAAATTTTTTAAGTCATTATTTTAGATTACATTATTTTTTTTCAGCTGTACTCAACTCTGAAATTAAACCAGTGAAACTCATTTTTTTTTAAATATTCGTTTTAGACTTTTAAATTTTGAAAATTTTATAAATTTTCAAATGGCTCAATCTAGATAACTGATATATGAAGCTCTGTGTATATATATATATAACATAATAAAGTAGCTTTTTTTTGGAAAAACAAAAATGAATTGTTTAAAATATTAGTTTTTTCATTCAAACATGTTAGTCTATTACTGTAGTGTAATTTGATTGTTCCACAATCACGCAACATGTTTTTACATCTAACCATCATTTTGTAAGCTCTTGAGCATTTCACATAATCTTAAATCTGTTATCGTCTGTTTACAATTTAGTAATTATTATTCCTACTTTAGTAAGTTGAATTTAATGTTAATAAGTATTTGAAAAAAGGAATTTAATCTGATAAGGGATATAAAAAATAGCTAGTTTTGTCATATTCTATTTAAAATACAAGGTTTGGGATAGCTAAAGATTTGAGATGTGTCACCTTGTGGATGATGGTAATAAAATATAACACCAAAGAAAGCATGAAAAATATAATTATTTGCTACTATACAGAGAGAATGTGAATTCAATAAAGATAAAATTCTAAATCTGTTGCAACTGTTTTTTCTTTTTTTTTTTAATTCATCAATATGAAATCTGACTTTCATAATGTGAATATATCTTATCACATTTTTCTAAAAATAAAAAGATATGCTCAACTAAATTTATTTAATTTAGAATCTTACTTAAAAATTGGTCATGTAATAAACAGAATCCAAACATGAGTTTAATTTATCAGTTGGCATCAGAATAAAAAAACCACTTAAAGAAAAGGATTTTTTTAATCAATTCCATATATAAACTATTAAAAACCTCATCGATTGAAATAATTGTTCCAGGAAAGGATTTTTATTTATGGATGGAATTATAGGCAAATACTAGGGGAGAGCATCAATTTTCTATGGATTCTAAGCAGTTGCTAAATAGTAAGGTTTGAAATTTTTCACCTTAAGATCCCATTTAATTAGTTACTTAAACTGATTTTTAAATTAATTAACTATTTCCATTTATAACACCCATGTGCACACACCTGCCTATATTATAATTCTCAACAGAAACTAATTGGAGTTTTTAAAAAAAGATTAATTCAACTAGTACTTAACTTCTTTCATTTATACCATACAGTATCTTTTCTTACTTTTGTATTTAGATATTCCCACAATAGTTCCTTAATAAAGTTCAAATAATCTAAACATTAATTTAATGTCTAGGAAATTGTTATCAGTTTTATTTCTCTCTTATAAGGAATTTTACAACATTTTAGAATATTATGCAACATCAGTTTCAGAACTTGAGATATATTCCCCTTCCCCCTTTAATTAATGATAAATGACAGGAAAGGCAACTTTTAACAATTATTGTTGAGGAAACATTTTAGTGTAATATTGATATCTCTTAGTTATCAAAGGCTTGCTTTTTAAAGGGATTATCTCAATTTTTTAATACACAATTTTAATTTAAGATTTCTTCTTTCTTAATATTCTGTAACAAGATTCAAATGCAACTTACAGAAATAATAAATGAAAGATTATTTTAAAATAGATATCTTAACTCTATTATCATTGTATCTACTATAGCTTAAAATTTATAATAGTTCCACAATTTTATCAATTGTTCTTTGTTTAAAGAATTCAAATATAAATAAACACAATTTTAAAAAAGATTCAACTAATATATTTTTTAATTTCTTTATATAATAACAATCATCACATTTCAATCATATAATAAAATGAGGATCAATACATAAATGCTGTACATTCACAAAAATATTATCCACTTTCATAGAATCAACTACTTTAATAAAATATGCAATATTTCAGAACTGTACAATTTTTCAGTAAAAATCTATGATAAAGACCAAATACAAATTAGAGAAAAGCATATTTTTTAAAATTGTATTTGCAGGATTTATTTTTGATACATTTTGGATTACTCTCTAGGATAGAAATATGTCTCCCCTTCATCTCGATTTGCAAATGAACCCAATGACCTTGTTTAGCATTATCTAGTGACAAAACAGTTATTTGTCTTTGGATTATCTTTATATTTTATAATACTTTTATCTCTTTTAAACAAAAGTTGCAAAAAGTTATAATTTTTCCTAAAAAAGAGAATTTATTTAATTTTTTTAATCAAAGTTTTAATAATTGTTACTGCAAATACTTAATTAAAAATTGAAGTATAGGGTGAAGTAAAATTATTCCATATATAACAAGGGTACCTACATATTTTATAAAATTAAATTTAAAATGGTCAAAAATGTATTCCAAAATATAGCAAAAATGTTATTTTTATTAAAAAATGGTTTATAATTACATGAATAAAAAATGAAAAATTCCAGATAAAGTAGATATGTGGTGACTGTAGTTTAATATTTAACTGTATATATCCAGTACAAAATAAAATAAATAATTTGAAATAAAAAAGTGAGAATAGGAGAACTACTAAGCATTAATTATCAAAGAAAAATAGTTACACACTTTAGAATAAATAATAATTTTTATTAAAAATGTTCTAAAAATTTATATAAATATTATTTTTATTTATATAAATATTCCACGTCAAAAATATCCTTTAAATTTCTCCAAAAATATTTTTAAAAATAAATATGTATTTAAATAATACAGCAGATTTTCAACTATATATATATATAAACTATACAGCTATTTAAAAATAATTATTTCCTGAAATAAATTAAAGAATAATTTACTCTACAAAGGAATGTCTTAACAATTCTTCTAAATTTTATACACCTAACACAATTTTTTAATGTCTGTTTTTATTAAATCTACTTTTCAGAGCAGTACAATCAATTATTCAGGAATTGCAAAATAATTTTACAAGCAGTAAGCATAATTTTAAAAAGCATTAAGCCTACATTTAACAGATTGTTTACTTGATTTTAACAGTATATGTTTTAAGTAAAATAATTTTAAATGTATTCATTTATTCTTAGTCATGTCACTTGGGTCCAAATTTAAAAAAAAAAAAACCTTTTGGCTTGCAAGTTGCACAAATTTCTAGGTTTATTTTGCACCAATCAGAATCCTTTCTGCAATTATAACAATTTAATCTATCATATCCTCTAAAAATGACACGCCTAAAAGAAATGCTATATCCTTTAGTTTGTTTTTTTTTTAAATTCTGAAATGTAAGTAAAATGTCAAAATATATTTCTATACTCTAGTCTTTTGTCCTTGCAAAAAAAAAAAAAAAAAAAAAACTTAAGATTTAGTATGCTAAATTTTTTTCATATCTAATTTTATGCTTTTATTTTGCCTTATTAGAATTAAATGCTCAGGTTTATTTACATTTATTTTATCAGATTCATTAAATCAAGTATAAATAAAAGTTAGGAATATTATTTTGATGACTTATTTTTTTAAAACTATATTATGTTTGCAGGTTAGTGTCGATTAACATTTTTTTCTCCCTTTTCTTGTCAAATTCAGTATTATTGTATTTGGATATTATAATTTATTTATTTATTACCATTTTGTTCACAAATACTTAAAAAAAATTTAATACTCAATATAGTAAAATCAGCTCTAGTGAAATTGATCCACTATTCTTATTCAGTATTCTTATTTCAGTTTTTCACAATATGTTAGTGAATAACTCTAAATTAAAGTTAATTTAAATCAATAGAAAATGTTAGGTTTTTGAAGATGGAGAAAACTACAGAAATTTGCATTACTTAAAGAGCTGTAAAGAATTGAACCCCTTCCTGGGTCCATCAAATTCATTTTCATGCCATCAAATTAAACATGAAATTTTACTTGAAACATCAACAATATACTTTTTATTAGATTTTTTCCTCACAATAATTTCTAAAGCCCTAAATTATAATATATAACAAAAGAGTTACTATTAAGAGTTACCTTGTATCATGAAGTAAGAAAATGAGAATAACATTGTTTTTAAATGATGATGTTTTGCATAATATGGACAAAGTAAAAAGTAATTATAAAAATTTACCTTATGAAGATTTTTTTTCCTTTTTCAGTCTGCCTTTCTATTAATTTAGTTATACAGTTAGGCTCAGACAATATGGGCTGGACAATTAACTATTGAGAACTGCTTAAATAATACCTTAAAAGAGACAAAAACAAATAGTTATAGAATGAATTCATTATTTGTATAGTATTAATATATAGAAAAAACATCCCTGAAGCATTTTATTTAATTACTATATGTTATATATGAGCATTAAAATTTTTCTTGATCAGTTTTTAAGATTAAAATTTGTTTTAAGTAAAATTGAGCTTTATTAAGAGATAATTTAAGTTTTAAGCTTCCTCTCCATTCTTTCTTTCAAAATGGAAAACGCATCCATAATATGTATCCGTATTCTGGTAGTATTAAAATCAAAACGATGCAGAATTAAATTTATAAACTAAAGAATATATGAAGAAATAATCAAAATACATGTATACTACGTATAAACAGTATTATGGATAATATGAATCATGCTCATTTATATGAATATAAATCACTCTAAAACATGATATGATTCAAACCTAAACTCAATTTTATGCTCAAAGCTATTATTTTCCCGGTAAAAAAGAATTAAATAATTATTTTCTCGGAATTGACAGACTGCATCAAACGCAAGATCAACATATGCGTTTGATCCAGCATATAATAAGAAATTATTGAAGTTATTCTTATGAATTAATGATAACATTTAATTACTTACTTCAGTTTCATTCGATACTTCAATTTTCTACTCCAATATGTTTTGGGGAGGCCATTATGAGACAGAAGACGCTGTAAACCATAACTAGATTCTCTGCAGTAGTTATAAGCCGTTCATTCAAAACAGGTCAGCAGTTCGGAACAGCTAGGTGAACGATAGGATCCGAAACCAACATAAGAAAAATATTGAAAGGCTGCTCTTGTTTCCGTTATCCTCCGAACTGAAAATCTTTCGTTGGAAAAGAGAAGGCATATTGCTTTTCTTTGGGGGAAAGAGTAGGTAATAATATTTGATTCTTATTCATTCCCCAGCCATATTTTTTTTAATGAATAAGTTTCTTCAGGAAAAGGGATTAGAATAAACATTAATTGCTTTTAAAATGGAAGCAGTTAATATTGTGAACTAACTGGCTTTGTTCATTGATTCCCACTAGAACAAAGAATTCTATTTTCTTATGAAAAAATAAAGGTTTTTGATATTGTAGAAGAAAATTGGTATAACAGTAGTAAACTTTTGAAAATTAAAGAACTCCTCTGGCTATTTTTAATCTGACATCATTCTCAAATTTTTGCAAAATTATCCACAAAAGCTATTTCCTCTCAACTGTTTATAACTTTATTAATACATTTTCTTTCTCTTTAATTTTAAGACACATAATATTGTTATTATTTCATAGAAGTTAAAACTATAGTTTTTCTTGCCATCATAAATTCTATCGTTAGGATACTTTTTGCAAATCTTTATATCATTTCCTGTGCATTTATAGCCTATTCCTGTATTTAGAAAATTATTGCGATAACTTATTATTATTATTTAGCTATATTTCAATTAATAATTAAAAATGTCATTGAAAGTTCTTTGCCAATCCCCGTTGTATTCCCATTATATCTATATCTATAGAATGCCTTTATTTATAAAAAGTTTATCTTTTTTTAACTGTTATTAATTATAAACATAAATTTTTATAAGTTCAGGAAACTATCAATAGTTTTTTCTTCCTATAAAAAAACGCCAATAATCTTTATTGGTTAACTAGTACCTTTACACAAATAAGGATTTTGAAATATTTGACAAATTTGGATGTTATATACTTTTGTTATAAATTTGGGAAGTGCATGCATAATCTTGATTATTTTTCTAATGCCAAATACCCAAGAAAAGGGGCGAGCTATAAAGAAACTTTTTCCCAAAAATGAAATTATAAGCAAATTAAAGCACGAGAAATATAATAAACTTAAATAAAGACCTTAAAATTGGACATTAAAATTAAATTTTCAAATGATGCATATTATATATTTACACAAAAAAAAAGCCCTATTTTTTTTATAGAATAGCACATCCAAATTTATTTACTGGTAAATTTATAATTTATTGTTATCATTGTGATCCTTATATTGCCTTTCTACCTTGAAATTCTTTTTCTGCTAAATATTTTGGCTCTTAAACGTCACTTTAGAAAATGGTTCCACTACGAAAAATCCATTTCGAGGATATAAAAGTTCGTTCAATCAAATTTGTTACATTGAAGAGTTTGGCATCGAATTGGTTTTATATTTATATATAATCGCTATTTTTAATTTTTAAAATCAAATTAAAAAATAGCTCGTCAGAAAGAAAAATTAATGGAATCTTGGAAATGTTGGTTGTTTCTGACTTATGCGCACATACCCAACACAAATAATGATAATATTAATAAAAACTAAATACTTACTAGCAGAATTTGTAAAAAAAAATCAGTTAATAAATATAAGTGGTATCGGATAGACTTTTCTGTTAGCCAGACGCAAATGTCGCCAATTGCGAACCAAACCCGAACCGAGTCGCCAAGTCGTATTTCTTATCTATATTGCATAGAAAATTCTCGCATTTGCGTTGCCCTAATTGGCGTTGAAAATTCATGCATGCGCTGTGTGCTCTGATTTATTTTCAACGGAATACGGGCTGGATTTTGTTTTGACAAGATATAATTTTTCGATAAATTATTTTTATTAATTGTCATTATTTAATAAATAATAACTAAAATGAAATGTTTTTTATTCACCTAAGTAGGAACTGACATAATTTTTTTTATATATATTATTTGTTTTTCTTATAAATCTATTAAATTGTGCAGGTTTTTATGATTATCATATAACTTAAACAATGAAAGTTTGAACCTGTTCTCATTGTTTCTGAACTTGACAATGATTTCGACTGAAGATATTTTGAATTATAACCTCTATTTAAAGGAAATAATTTTGCAATTCCCATTAAATAAATTTCTGAGCTCTGTGAATATATTTTCTATAAAAGTAATGAATCTTAAGAATTCCCAATAATAATATATTGTAACTAATACAATCTCAAAGAAAATGAATTCAATTTTAATTTTTACATAACAAACAGATAAGCATATTATGCTTTAAAAACTTTTAATGTTTATTATTTAAAAAATAATATTCTTGAAATGAATTTATATGTTTTTCGGGTCAATATCTTGACCTTTTCAGATTTGTAAAAAAAAAAAGGATTTAATTTTGGTTTATGGCAAATATTTTTCTGTTTCGGGCATTAAATTAAAAACTTTCTATTTTGAAAAATTATAAAAAATGTGCTGATATTAGCTTTTTCAAAAATTTGACTTTTGAATTTAATTAGAAATGATAAGAAGAAGGGTTTGGTAATCATATTTTTCAAAAATTAATTATTAATTTTAAAAAACCTCTGCAAAATTACAGAAGTAAAAAAGAGCATGTATACATTTTTTTAATGTAAATAAAACATACAACTGCTTTACATACACATACATTTTATCATAGAAGTGCTGATAGTCCATTACAATCGGATTTTATTTTGACAAGTTATTTCATTTAATTATTTATAATTAATTAATGCATTTTTTTCAATATTAATTTTGAAGATTTAGTGATATATAAGATAATGAATCCAAACTAAAAAAAAATATATTAAACTGATTGAATAATTGTATATATATATAGATAGATAGATATAGATATTGATAGATAGATAGATAAATAGATATAGATAGATACATCCGTCTACATCGCGATTCAAGAGCAAAAGAGGTAGAAATTTTCCCCTTTAGTGATTTTAATATTAGATTTAGTTGTCAGGTATCAATTTAGGATAAATAATCTTAAAAGAATCTTCAAAGGAATGTTCTAAGCATTAGGGATTTTTATCTCTTCGTTTTGAGTATGAGAAATGCAAGACATCGGTTTTCTAGAGCGTGTGTAGAGTTAATTAAATAAAAAAGTGAATATTGGTTCTGGAAATAAGAGAGCTTTATAGAATAAAGCTAATGTGGACATTTTCTAAATTTTCATATAAATATTCAATCATATATATATATATATAT
>JAOUZG010002851.1:6277840-6298618 GCA_026289955.1 Argiope argentata | reverse complement strand
TAACAATCTTCTCCTAAGCTTCGAATACCAGAAATTATTTTTTAAAAACTAAAAAGTGTTTGTGTTGTTAAATCAGTCCTCATTCCATTAACTAAATATAAAAGTCCACCAATCATGTAATTCTTGTTACATCATGCTGTCAATCAACTCATTTGTAGAGAGAAACTCTTATCTTCTCCTTTCATTATTTAATACTTTTACATTTTTCTAGATTATGTTTAACCAATGATGATTCAATATATTAAGATTGATACAAACGAATCCCATTCTCATGCTTAACAATTTCCATGCCATATTGGGGAAGCAAGTCTTCTCCCCTGATCTGGGCATCCCGGGTCCAATTCCCTGTTTAGGCATGGTTTTTCTTCATCTATTCTATATGTGAGTTGTGTGAATGCATCCCCCTGTCAAAAGGGACGAATAAGACGCGTGAGTAGATAAGATGTACTCTCTGTCCTAGTTGGAGTTACTTAACACAAAGAAGCACTCTCGGCGCAAGATCGCAGACTGCGTCAGCGAGCTTGTCCAAGCCAAGTGCCATGAAAAACAACAATTTCTATGCTGGAAAGCTTATTTGCTTCGTTTCGACACATTCCTTCCACGGGCATGATAATGTTTTAATAACCGATAATATCTGTTATTTTCGTTTCTGTATCGAATAAATGAGCTGTCTTCAAGAGCCATATTGAAAATTAAAAGGAGTTTCTAATAATTCATAGGCAAAAAGAATAAGCTGAATTATTTCATGAGAATCATATCAGATTGTTAAATCTTATTTCAATTTGAGGCAAATACGTCCAGTGAAATAATCTGCCATTAAAAAAAATCTTCACTAGAAAAAATAAACGAAAAATGTGATATCATAGAAAACAATAAAATAAAACAATAAATTAATAAATAAATAATGTCGCGAAAAATTTCACAAGAATGATGCGAAGATGCAGGCTTTATTGTCTAGGAAAACGTGTATTAAACAACACAATCTAAAAACTCACAGTGAATTATCTCTATTTAATCCACTAATTTTAGTTAACAGCAAAGTTAAAGAAAAGACGCTCTCTCAAACTAAACAAATTAACGGTACTCGTTCTCAGAACTGATCTGATTCTCCACTTTAAGCCACACCTAAAATAGAGTACCTCTAAAGTGGGCAGGGCAAACTCAGAAACTGCACGCTTGTTCAAGAAAGTGTGGAACTTTCTCTAACATTCTCTAAGAACAAATCTTTATTTCTCAGCTTCTATTACATATTTCAGAGTGTAAAAAATGTTAGTGACCTCATTATGTCACCAACACACCTACATCGCCAAATTAGTCAAATATGGTGATATTCTGTTGTAAATCCCCTTAGAATGGTCTTTTCTCGCTGACGCGCGATTCCATCACAATTAATTGTATACAATTAAATTATTTACAAATATTTATACAAAAATTCCTAAATATTTACAATAATTTATATTTAATTTACACAAAACTCATAACAATAAGTTTTAAAAATCTATTTAAAAAAAGCTGCCTTCTTCGACGTACGTTACAGTAAAAAAATAAGTAACCAAATAATAATAATGTTTTTTTTTATGAAAATTACTATCTCAAATATTATTGAATAAAGATAAATAATTTCAATAAAATAAAATGGATATTAATAGAAATTTAGGGAAAATAGGGTGCCCATATATTAGAGAAAACAATTAAGTATGTTTGGTAAACAAATATACAATAGGTCAACAAGCGTAAAATTAACCTGGATATTACTGGTTAAATTTTTATCTGTAGAGAAAGAAGTAGAACAAAAGCATGGATGACAAAATATTAATGAACAAGGTGATTCGCTATCACAATGGATTCTTATTTAATATTTTTTCCATATTTAATAAGCATCTATTATTCAACATTTTTACTTTATGTTCGAATCTATATTTCTTTGTTAGTACATGACAAAAGGAATACTTATAATTTTTGCTTTAAAATACTGAAAGTTTGGAAAGTTTAAACTAGAATAGAGTCACTTTAGGTAAATATTCCATATAGTTTTTGGATTTCGAAACGCGTTTGCGGCTGGAACCGGATCCGGAACCGAGAAGTGAGAATAGAGGACGCATCCTTCACTCTGCAGTGATTTCATAATCGAGAATCATCGATCGAAAAGCCACTCTGAGAAATCCGATCGATAATCTAGAGTTGCCAGATCATAAATCACAAATTCTACAAATGTACGCATTTATACATATAATTCTGTCAAATATTCATTTCATTGATATGGTAAATCTTTCTGTAGGATTGACATTAAATAAATGTGACAAATTTCTTATGATATAATCTATAAACTCAGGCTTAAGCAGACTTCAAGTTGCAGGAATTATTAACTTCAATTGGCTTGATATTAGATTCAGTAAAAGATTTGAAAACATTTAACTCAAGGGGATTCATCCTTTGAAGTAGCCAGAAAAGAAATTTAGATTAACTACATTAAGTTCTGATATTAATTTATCTTCATTTTCGTCCATTAATTTATCTATTTTCATTTTATTTGTGGTCGCAGCTGATTTACATTTGATGATTCATCAAATGTACAAATACAAATATTAGTTGTGTTAGTCGAAATTTAAGGACTTTCGTTTCGAATTGAAGTTCAATTTCTAAGACAGGTCACCGAAAATAAGGAAAATATATAAAAGGAACAGACTGGCCTCAAGTTTCTAAAATGATGGGAGTCATATATTTATCATATTTATATAAAAATATGTTGCAGAAGTAATCATTAAAATAAATTTTCATAAAGTATTCTATTTGAAATTTTAGTGACATTTAATTCCGGAAAACTAGGTGGTCGCTGAATTTGGTTTGAGAACAATATATTTCTTGGATTAATGTTTTTAAATATGTTCATAATTATGTTTGAAATTCAAATAAACAAAGGAAATCTCAATAATTAAATTTGGAAAACTATGAATATTCATAATTCATAAAAGATATTATTAAAATAAATTTTTGTATTCGGTAATTGGATTAATAATTTTTAATTAATATAATTACAGCTTTTTTTTCAGATCTGAGACCGCAGGCAGTTAAATGATATGCTTTGCTGAAAATCACTCTCTAAAATGTGTAAAATTTCTTTATCACAAGATATATTTCAATGTAAAAGTAGTCTCGACGGAAATGCTATTAGAAACTTGAAGCACACTTTCATCCTTGTAGACTTCAGTAAATAAATAAATGCAAATTCATGGAAATGCTGCACTCAAAACCAGTTAATGCAAATTAAAAGTATCTAAAAACTTTATTGAAATGCAGAAAATTATATAAATTCCTTTCAAGTATAGAAAGAAGGGTTACTAGAAAATGGGAAAGATGGTTGTCACATTTGGCGACTTATCATCAACGAAAAGTTACAATTTGGCTCGAATGTCCACACGTACCCAATTCTCAATATATTAACGCATGCGTATGCTGATAGTGACGTAATTCCCCCCCCCCAAATGAAACTTGGATTTTCTTACTTTCATTCATTTAAAACTCTTGCTTCGTTACCATCATTTTTCAATCTTATAAAAGTCCATTGTCACCGCTAATAAATTTTATTTCTAATAATAAAAACTTCATTATTGAAATAATTTTGGGAGATAATTCCATTTTGGCATCGGATATCTGAACGGGGTTTTGTAGCTGGAACGAGATCCAGAACCGTGAAAGGAATGGTAAAATCTCTGCACTGCGATGCTTACGTAATCGAAAATTATTGATCTAAACACTGCTCTGCGAATTTTCGATCAATACTCACGCGCGTGTATAAATGCAGCAGAGTTGCCAGACATCGAAATGCTAAAATAAGCCCAAACTCATCTAAACCGAGAGCCAAATTTCGATTTATTGCTTGAAGTATTTATTTTCTCCCAAGCTATCATTTAGAAAGGGTTTCTTGTATTGAAATAAATACAAACCATACTGAATATCATAATTGCATTAATAGAAAGGAAATATTCTTATAATTCCTCAGATGACCCTTTTAAATGGCAGCAATTTATATCAGGGGCAGTAAGTGAAAAAATATTGTAAATATATAATATAATATAAAAAAATATTGTATAAAAAGAAATATTTTGAACTCCAGATCAAATTGTATGAGAACCAGTTAAATATGTAAGGGTAAAATGATGGTAACGGAGCAAGAGTTCATGTTTTAGATGAATAAAAGTAAGTAAATCCAAATTATGTTTTTAAAAAAACACCACTTACTATTTTAAATTTTTTGTTATTATGTCGGAACATTATTATTTTAAGGCATTGTTTGTCTTAACTAATTTGTTATTAAACATTTTAAACAGGTTTGAAACAATCATGTGAATAGGCCTGAGTTTATTTATGGAGAATCGGGTACATGTCGGACATTCGTACCAAATAGTAACTTTTTGTCGGCGATAAGTCGATAAATGTTGTGGTGATTGCTATACATATAAGTCAGATAACATCCCTCGGACCGAAGTGCACCTTTGGCCCAACGGATATGTTACTGGACTACTAACCATAAGATTGGGAGTTCGGGCCTAGCGTATCCGCTACACCTAAAATGTGAACAACGCTCTTCATATTTTAAAATAACCCTAAAAGAGGAAAAATAAAATAACCCTAAAAGAGTAATACTTCGTCCATTTTCTGTCGGTTCATTTTGTGGCTTCAAAAAATCGCGAACCAATAAAACATTATGTTCCCATATGATAAAAACATTACAACTATAAAAAAAAATGTAACAACGTTGCCATTGACAAACTTTTTAATTATAAATTAAATTGCTATTTGTAAATGATTTTTTGGCGATAATACGCCAAATGGAGCAAACTTCTGCATCACTTTCTAATAACCCTAAAAGCGAAAAATAATCAATTTGTTGCCTACGCATTTTGAGGCTTCAAAAACCTCAAACCCAAACAACATCACGTTCTCACACAATAATACTAGTAAAAAAAACTATTACAAATAACGTTTTACAATCAAGCGAAAATAAATCTTGATGAAATAGCAACGAATAAAAATATTGTTCATTATGATAGTTTTCGTTTAGAGAAATATTTTTGGTCAATTTAAATTAAGCATAACAAAAAGGAAAATGCAAGGTACTTTTATTTGTTCAATTCTCAAAACTGACAATCTGGAGACAACATAAATTATTTTTTGTTGAAATATTGTTGTTAAAGAGCCTGGAAGAAATAATTACCATTAATGCACTTTTAGAGAAATTGAAACTAATGGAAAATATTATAAATCTATTGCCACTTTAAGTAACATTTTCAATTCTTACTAATGGAATGTTATATATATATATATATGCCAGTTTAATAAATAAATGAAAAAACAATGGTGTTCTTCAGACATGTATTAAAAGGTTCAACCTATTTAAACTGGCATAAAAGTAAAATTATAGCTCACAGAAACCTGTAATTTGAAGTATCTGTAAGTGAAAAGTCGGTAGCGTTGAAAGTGTTAAACAATGGCTGGTTTCGGCTATCAGCTGATTCGTGCATGCTATTATTAGCACCAATTATATTTTTATAAAGTTAAAACGATTATTATAAAAGGGTCGAGGAAAGAATAAATTATACACATAATAAGGAGAGAAAAAAAGAAAGAAAAGTAGTAAATACATTGGTATACAAACTAAATATTTTATGCAGTGTAAAAGTGCTAAAAGTCATATTTAATAGCGAATTTCTTTTAGTTTTGCATAAAATGGATTTAAATTACAAATAATACAGTTTATTTAATTAAAATTATTATTTTTGTTACTAATAACGATGAAGGTACGTGCGTTTATTATCGCCTTTTGAGCAAGAGTCTATAGGTTTCCAATGGGGACGCTTTCTCTCTCCATTGGAGGTAGCAGCCTTTCCTGTAGGCAGCAGCGGTGTCAGAAGCAACAATATCTTAATATTTGAAATAATTAATCATTATAAAACACGGAGGGTGATCAGAACCTCCGTGTTGGTCTTAAGAGTTACCAAATTCGGTATAGATTTAGTTTGGAATGGGAAAATATGCATCTTTGAACTATTTTTTTAATTCTTATTAGTTCACACTCTCTCCATATAGTTATATATCTTGTTCAAATTTTCAATCGCTACTAAAATACTTTTTACTCATCCACTCAAGTACAAATACATTTTTTAAAACTTGTAGAGGATGGCACTTGATGTTAGTGCAGTTTTTCCAAATATTAATTTGGTTAATTTTTTTATTAATAAAAAACTAACTTTAACTCCAAAATTCCTTTCTGCGCAGCCAAATGAGCAAGACTTTAATTTGTTTCCCCCCTCCATGCTAATGAGGTTACACTCAACATGTTTTCTATAAACTATTTCAAAAGATTGTGTTTATTTTTTAAGTGTTTGATGAATTTTAAATTATTGTTAATTAATCTATTTTTCGGATTCATTTTAAAGTACTTTCGAATTAAAATAAAACAGAATAAAGGAAATTAAAAAATTCTAATCTCTATTGCGTTACCCTAGCTGAGGTAGAAAATTCACGCATTTGTGTTCCCACCGAAATTGACGTTGAAAATTCACGCATGCGCAGTGTGTTCCGATTTATTTTCAACGGATACGGACTTGATTTTGTTTTGGAGAGACACACTTTTTTGATAACTTATTTATACTAATTGTAATTGTTTAATAAAAAGTAACTAACTGTAGTAAATGTAACTAATAAAGTTTTATTTTGTTGACCTAAGCAGGAATCGACTTAATTTTTTTTATATTAATTGCTTTAACTTTAATTAGAGCTTTAACTAGCTAAAAAAATTAAATGAAATTTCGATGTTTTTTTCGTTTCCGTAATCGTTGAAAGTCCGATAAAAACTAAAACTGGCATCATTGAAAAGATAATTATAACATCTTGAAATTATCTTTTCAATGATGCCAATTCAATAGTACAAATATTTGTTTTTCATTAAATGAATGCTTCACTTCTCAAATCGATTAACACCATTTTCTGACTTCTCTTATATTTTAATATCAAAGCACTTGATTGACTCCATATTGCATATATTCCGCACAATTTTTTTACATAATAAGAATTAATACTTTTAAATATAAAATATTAAATAGAAAATTTCATTTATCAATCCAACCAACTAATCTTCAAAAGTTGCTACAAACAAATAAAAAATAACAATATTCAGAAAAAAAAGGTGATGCAAGGAAAGGACAATTTAAGAGCATATTAAAAACTAAAATTATCAAAGTGACCTAATTAAATTACCTAAAATGTAAATTTATTTTTAAAAAAATGGAGAAAAAAATTTAGATAAAAAATTTTTTGAGCAACAAAAATGATATGTCTTTTATTATAAAAAGTTTTTTAAGTAGGTAATTTATAATTCTAGAATGGAAGATACCTTATTATTATGTGAATTTTTTCCTATACGAAGATTCAACAAATTCAATGTCATTATGGTAGGTGTTTTATGAGAAGCATGGACAAAACACAACATAAATACAAAATGATTTTATTTAACAATGATTACTGCCAAAGGTAAACTACATAAATTAACAAAATATTGAAGAATACATACATATATATTATATCTATGTATCTATATATATAAATGATATATACAGATGGTCACAGTTAAATTATTTTCATTTCTCAAATCAATTAACTCCTTTAATCATGCAAAGACAGCAGTAATACAACAATCATAAGATATTCTGCCTTAGACTTTCTAAATTTTATTAAATGGAGGTTGCAACTGCAGTAATATAGTCAACCTTGTATATTTGAATTTATAATTTTAAAAAAAATACCTATAATATTTTATAATTTTCTCAACTTTTTTTATGGAGTTAATTAACTTGCAAGTGAAGAATATAATTTTTTAAACATATTTTTAAGCAATTTTTTCATGTTTCTTTTCTAAAGGAAAAAAAAAAAATTTTTTTTCGTTGTATCTAAAAAATTTTCAATCAAGAATTTTCTTCTGTTGCTGAAAATTCTGAGAGTATACTTGTTACAATTAATAAAAAACACTGTCATAAACTAAAACATGCACACAAACACTCAGAGCAATTTAGAATATCCCAAAAATGTAAATCCAAAACAATAAAAATTATAAATACAAATTAATACAAAATATTAATGTAAAAATAATAATGTAAAAAAATTATAATGTATAAAAATTGAGAAAGTATATATACATATATTAGTTCATCAATCTGTTTACAACTCTAAAATCAAAAGTCTGTTAAGAATAGTTTCAAAAGATTTAAATGCTAGGGCACAAATGGAAAGCTTTTAATGGTGCCTTCTAATATAACTTCAGGTTTTGATTCCATTTTTCGATATTTCGACAAAAGCATGCAGTAAATAAAAATGATGAATGAAAATATATTTTCCCTTTCCATTATGATTAAGTTCATATTTAAAGTTCTCTAATTATTATTATTATTTTATATCTGTCTTACATAAACAACCAAATTGAAAAGTAAGCAATAGTGAAAATCTTTTCTAATGTGTCCATTTTGAAATAATTTCAGCAAGAAAGTTTTAGAATTAATTGAAGTTTAATCATTTTCATTTAAAATGAAAGGTCAAATTTTATATAAGGTAACAGAAAATTATTGAGATGATATGCAATACACAGAATTATGTACGACTTCTGATATGATGTGGGCTGAATGTTCAACCCAATTTGATATAAAAGATAAAACAAAAAGTTAACAGAAAATTTTAGTTACCATCAATCCAATCAGCTAGTCATCAAAAGTTGCTAATAACAAATGCACATCAATTTTCAAAAAAAGATAATCTTGATACAAGGAAGAGAATTTAAAAGCATAATCAAAAACTAAATCTATCAAAATTACATAAATTACCTAAAATTTAAATTAAAAAAATTAACTAAACAAAAACTTGTGAATAAAAATGTTATGCCATTTATTACAGAAAAAAAAAGTAGAAAGAATAGGAAAGTGATTTTAAGTTGGCAATGCATTTTTTTAGAATTGACAATTCCTTAAGATGTATCTGTGAATCTTTTCCCATATGGCAAATCAACAACTCAAGATCATTATAATAGATATTTCCTAAAGGAGTCATGACAAAGCACAACATAAATACAAACTAATTTTATTTAATAATGATTACTGCTAAAATTACTCTACATAAACTAACAAAATACCGAAGATTATATATAGTATATATACACGGATAATATATGCAGATGGTTACAGTTAAATGAATATCTAATTGGAATGAAGATGAGAGAATACATAACTTGAAAATCAGTCTGACCACAGATTACATTCAATCTATTCTTCAGGACTCGACCAGCAATCTAAGTACGCCTGTTTTGTAAACGAGTATTCGAATCTCAAAACAAAATACAATGCTCTAGATAAATCACGCAAATTTTCTCCTGCAATACGTCGGTAACGAGGAGGACTCTTTGACCAAAATTTTTTCAAGATTCCTGCAAGATCTGGATAGTCAAATTTCTCATCTTTGATCTTATGCAAAAGCATAGAAACCAAGTCGGTGAATTCCTCAACAGTAATATAAGGCCAAAACTGATCTATTATTTCAGAGAAACAGGTTCGCAGTGGCCAAGATATTAAGCCCTTGAAGACTTGAGCTGCAGATGATTTGCAAATTAGTTCTTGCTCATCTCTGGTCATTATCGTGAGACAAAAACGCATAACATCACTATTAACTTCTTTCTCGATTAATGCCTTCAGCAGATACCGACTTCTTTCTGCAGGTGTCAATGCTAATAAAACACGCTTCAGAACATACACATTCAACTCCCATAATTCAGTTCCCAAAATCCATGCAACACAGAATTGCCAATCTTTGTTTAACCAGCTCTCCAAATATTCAATCCATTTTTTTACAATAGAATTTAGGTAACTATGAAGGGAATTTTCTTCCTTAAAGTAGGCTTTATCTTCTTCTGTCAGCTGTTCCCATAGATTTTGAATCTCCTCATATACACAATAAATGCATGCAAATACAAAGCGGTTTATTAATAGTAAATTACGGCTTCGAGCTACAAATTTCGCAGATTTTCCTCGATCCAGCGTTCCATTAGTTGACCAGCAATGTGGGATACTTCTCATAACAACAAACATAGTGTCATCTTTTTTTGCCCAAATGAGAAAGCAAGCATTTAACCATTCTTCAATTTCACAGAATATAGGTGTAATACAACTTTCCAATCTTTTTTGCAGTGGGATTGATAGATTAAGCTTTTTTATATCCGTCTCAAGTTGCTTTTTAAGCCTTCTATATTCAGGATGTGGTATTGTTCTTATAATCATAAGCTTAAACCTTATTAAAGGTGGAGCCATATTGGAGACATCAATCGATGGCACATGCTTATTAAAAAGTAATGTAACTACTTTACAGCAGGATAAGTGTTGAAGAGAAAACACATGGCAGATATCCATTCTCAACTTCTAAAGAATCTCCGATACTAAAATAAATCAGAAAAAAAAAGTTTAAAAAAACATTCAGGCAAGCCTGTAATACATAACTAAAGGAGAGGTAAATATAAACATTCAACAAAGTCTGTAATAAATATTTAAAGGAAAGCTTAAAATCCTAAAAGTTAACAGATATATTCAAAACTATTTAAGACATTTATTAATTGGCACAATAAGCAACTGGTACCACAGTTTCAATGCCACAGGTACAAAAGTTTCAGAGTCAGCACATGACATATAGATGGATAATAATTCATTCTCGTTAGTATTTCAGGGTAGAAAAAGTAAAAGTGAAGAAAAAAAAATTCTAGTGTAATTGAAATGTATATAGGTTACATGATCAGCATTATGGATTTTAAATGACAAAAAAGTCAGTAAGTGGCCACAGCCAAATTCAAACATAACAATTTTTTTAATTAGAATTTGTATAATAAAGATTATGATTAGGGAGAAAAAAATAAAGTAGAATTCTTCAGAAATGATAAGTGCACAGTCATCCAA
Source organism: Argiope argentata (assembly GCA_026289955.1). Lineage (NCBI taxonomy): Eukaryota > Metazoa > Arthropoda > Arachnida > Araneae > Araneidae > Argiope > Argiope argentata. Next base: position 6,287,639 of record JAOUZG010002851.1, on the reverse strand, counting down.
TGCAAACGTGGAATAAAGCACGTAAAATATTAAATCAATACTACTATTAACAAATAATTTCTACTAATAATAATTTATGTGATTGCATGTTAATGCCCTACAGTATTTTTTTATTTAGCACTGAATTCATCATGGATATACTTTAAAGGTTAAAAAGGTCTACAATGAAACAATTTTTATGCAAAGAATATTTTTTTATTTAATTAAAATTTATTGAAAATTTGAAGTTTTCCTAAAACAAGTTCTGAAAAATAATTCTTGCATGAGTAAATGTTTTTTCAAATGCCTACTTTCAAAAATACAAAGTTTTAGTCTAATTTCCTTTTAATTATTTATAAAAATATTTTTAAGAATAATTTACAATATACTGTTAGTACAAATATTCACATTTTGAATCTTTTATCCATAATCAAAGATCAAGGTTTTTCTGTTTCTTTTTCCAGCCTGAGAGTTCAATAAAGAATAACATTAATAAAAGTTAAGACTTTTTAAAAAATTTGATTGTAGCCACATTTAGGGTTTGTTTATAAAAGCAATAGATTTAATAAGTATTAATGGATTTAAATTTTTTTTTAAAATTTTAAAGCATTTCTAGTTTTTTATGCAATGCTTTTTAATATATCTTGCTTTTAGCTTAAAAATGTACTTTTCTGCACTGAATTTTTTTCAATTTTTGTAAAATAATTCTTTCAGTTATACAAAAGTTATTCTTTCAGTTATACTTTCTTTTGCAGTTACACAAAATTTCAATACAGAATGATTTGACACTTGCACTTTTTAAGAATATTTCTCAATTTCAAGAAAGTTACTGTGTTATACAAAATATAATCATTTCTCTTTTCCTATTTAAGCTTAGAATAATAATAAAGAGAATCACATTGAAGCTTAAAAGAGTTATATAGAAAATGACAAACACATAGCACAATGAACAGAAATTGATGTAAGCCCATTGATATAGAACATTTAAAATATCTGTCATTATTTAATGTTTAAATATATTTTGTTCAGAAAACCATGAATATCAAGTAATACATAAGATATTTTATTGAAATTAACTCAATATTTATAGCATACTAATTCAGTAGCCCCTTTTACTTTCAAAAATGCTAGTACGAGCTAGAGGGCAAATATATATATATATATATATATATATATATATATATATATATATATATTTGATGCCAATTATTGCAATCTTTCAATGACATTTGGAGGGAAACAAATTTCATATTGCAGATATGCAAAATTTGTTGACAGCACGAGGTGTTAACAAATTTAAGGATGTTTTTCACAGTCGTCAACTTATCCTGCAACTCCAATACCTTGCTCAATTGTAATGACTACAGAATTCATAATTGTTTTAAGGCAAGATCATAGGGCATCTAAATACAGGAAGTTGAGTGAGGGACTATCGAGAAATCGCCTTGCATTCTGACTGTTGCAATATTTGGGCCAAATACTTGGCTATCTATATACAGAAATTGTACAGAGTGTCTTTGCTAAACATTTATGCAGGTATGCGACAATTTAAAAAAGAAACAAAAAAAATGTTGTACCTCAGATGCAGGGCCAGATAAAGGGCCAGGCAAAGGTAAAATTGACAATTGCCTAGCTCATAATTTTTTTTTTACAGAGCTTTCAGTTATTAAAATTTTGTGCTTTCATTTTCTTATAAAGACTATGCAATTGAAAAAATTCAAATAAGAATCAAGCATTGTTAAAAATAATACAACATATGTAAATAAAGTGAAAAAATCGTAATATAATCACAATAATTATTAAATATTAACTAATTGTATCACTTTTGGACTTGATTATAGCATTTTGATTAGCTCTAAAACAATAATGTACAAAGTTACTCATAAAAGAAAATTGTTTTTTTAACAAAAAAAAAAAAGAAAACAAAAAAAAAAAAAAACAAGTTTATACCTTAATGATAATCTGAAAAGGTACTGGTGAAAGTTTAAAAGCAAAAAGGTAACACTCATTACAAATTTGTTAAAATAAAGAATATATGAAATTAGAAATGTTTTATTTCATATTAAATAAAAGCTCTTCATTGCTAATTGTTCTGATGGGAGAGATCATAGGTAATCTAAGAACAGGAATATGTACTTAACATTACAAAGAATAATCTTTGTAATGTTATACATTTATATTAACAACACAGTGCATTTAAACAATTGCATAATTAATACAGTAGCTAATTTTTTTATTTAGTAAGTCAATAATAAATGAAACTTACCATATAGCAACATTAATTATATGTATGTAGAATCAACAAAATTATAGATTGATAAGCCTATAGCCTCGTGAAAAATATATTACTGTTAAATAAAAGGAATTAAGACACTGTATTAGATTTAAAAAACAAACAAACAGGTTTATATAAAAAGTTTTGTAATTTACAACAGTTATTTAATTTAATGCTAGACAATCATTTAAATAGTAAACATGCTTCAAACTTGTAATTGTTATATAAATCAAATGAAACTCGCATACAGAAGAATTTAACATAAACTTATTTATAAATATTATCTAATAAAATTTAATTTAGAACAGCAACTCAAACAAAGTATCTAATAACAAAAAAAACAAAAAAAAAAACGATTCAACAATTTAGCTATTTGATGAAAGTATTCTCGGAATTCAAAGATGATCTCCAAGTTAAAAAAGATTTTTTCAGTAAAAAAAAAGATGACAAAATCTACTAGAATCAAAATAAAAACTGAATGTATTTGTGATTAAAAATATGTCTCAGAAATAACAGTTTGTTTCTGTTTTCTGATAAAGTTATTAATACATAACGCATATCAGTTGCGCAAATTACTCTTCTTAAGATAACAAAAGCATCCTTTGAATGAAAGATAAATGAATCCTTTGAATGATCCTTAAATGAAAGATATGATATAATCGCAAGACATTTTTTCAAATTGTATCTTCTCATAGTAATTACAAGACAAACAAATTATTAACCTTTTTCATAAATTGAAAAACATAAATCATTCTAATTTTGTGTAACGAAAGTTTCCATTTTAATAAAACAGGTAAAATTACTCAAGAGTTTCAGGAAAAAAAAATTACATTTATATATAATACAAAGTTATACTTCAGTACCTTCTCTAAAATCTTCTCTCTAACAATATGGTGGAAAAGATCGGGAAAAAACAACAGCAGTTATGAATGAATTTTATTCATTGGTTAATAATAATTTAAAATATGAAAGATTGTTAAACTCAATTTAATTTTTTTCCTATACTGAAGCAATATTTTTTACGATATTTATTTTTCTCCAGACACAAATTTCAAATACACTAAATGTCAAATCATTGTTTTCGGTATACGAATCCTGCTTGATTTGATGGTGATCACCATCCGGCTTTCTATTACGCATGAGCAGCAAGAAGATTGCAGCTGTACAGTTTTCTGCGCATGCGCGGTTTTATTTGTGGACCACCCACAAAGACGTATTAGTAAACAGAATTTAAATCCCGTTTCTGTACCAGTAGCGCCATCTAGTAGTCTATTTAAAAAATATTTATTCTCAAAGTATTCAAATATTTATGGAATTATTATAATCTTGTGGATAATAATATTTATGTAATTATAATATAAAAAACCATCATTTAACAAAAAAGCTTTATAAAATCGATTTAAAGAATTTAAAGGGTTATTTTATCACTCATATAATTTTCAACAAAATGTTAACGGTTGTTGCGAACGGAGAGAGGAAAAACCGTCCGAGAGGCGGCGCTGTTTTGAAATGACGTAACTATGTAAGTGTAAAGTTTATGTTCTTGTTTCAATCAGTTAGATTCTGTTTTTAGTCAGTGTAACATGTAGTTGAATATTTCACGGTTTCTGAAGTTGATTAAAAGTGTGTGTTATGAAACAAATTGGACTTATTTTTTTCGAACCCAATACACCCAGCATCGGGTAGATGCACCCTGCATATCACGAATGAATTTATTCTGGTTATGATTTAACAACGGTATTTTTATAGTATTTTAAGGTTTTCAGAATATTACATAAATCGTGAACATGTTCAATCCCTATAAATACAAAACAAGCCTATAAGTTTGCTCAGCATTTTCACGATATTTATCGGCATTCAAAATATCGCATAACACAATAGATATCGTGTATTGTCTTGCTGTTAAAGATACCTTTGACTGCTTTGCTGATACCGAAAATATAAAACTAAACTTCTTTTACTTCACTTAAAATTTGGCACTCAGCCCAATGACAAAAAAATATGACAAATTTATTTATGTCATTATCTTTTATGATATTTCATTTCAGACAATGATATGAATGCTCTAAAGTTATAATACCCCAGAATTAAATTGCATAATTAAGAATTTTTTTGGGGGGGGTGACAATTATGCTTATTAACTATCCGCATTTTGCCTATTTTGTTTGAATAACCAACTTTAAACTATTGATAAAAGGCTAGATATGTTTACCATCATTTTTCAATAATTAAATTCGCGGGGTTTTGTAATATTGTGTTAAAATTATCCCTACCCATAATGAGTCCTCTAATTACATTGAGTTCGATACATTCTGTTACGCAATGCTGAATGCAGCCATTTCCCCGAGTATACATGTGCTTTCCTGCATCCTTCCAAATGTGTACAAGTATTCAGGTAATCTTCCACGTCCCGATATAATTTGCATTATCATCGGTTGTTATAATATTCTTTTTTATAATTTTTGATTCCGGTATGAAGTCATGTTATACATTCTTTGCAAGGCATTATCCATCTATCAAGCCACTGCAAAGTCATCTGTCTTCTAATTTCCTTCTTATTATTATTATATTCTTTCCTTCTTATTTGGAATGGTCTTAGGACTACAATATCTATTTGGTCTTTCTATGCAGCCTTTTTTTTTTTTTTTTTTTTTTTTTCTTTTGTTTTTTTTTTTTAGTATATTTTTTTTTTTTTTTTCTTTCTATGCTTTTTTTTTTTTTTTTTTTTTTGCATATTCATTAGTTCTCTCGTTGTCGCATATTTCAATGGGAACCTTAATCCAATTTAATTTAATCCATTTGGTCTCTTTAGTCTTTCATATGCTTCCTTTAATTTTTCATATTTGTTTTATTATTATTATTGTTCGTGGATTGTCTCAAATACTCTTGAAGGGCTGAAATAGAGTTCCTCTCAATAATCATCTACCAATTTTTAGTGAAAAGATTTCGGCTTGTACATATAATGAACTTTTTTCTTTTTTTTTTTTAAGTCGAACAACTTTTTTCCCACTTCAGATTTAAGCTTAAGTTGCGTATTCACCTATTTGCCCAGGAAAAGCCATAAATTCGATTTCTGCGCAAACTCAAAAAGATGGTGCAGATTATTATTTGGCTTTAAAGTAAATTCGACAATTTATAATGGATTAATTCGGATAACATTATCTAATTATAGAATTCATTTTGGCAAGTAATTATCTTTGTGATATCATTGTGTAAACATCTGTCCTCTGTGAAAGACCTTTTTAAACATCTGTAAATTATAGTTGATACTCGTAAAATAAAAATAGTAAATTGAAACTATGCGAATCCATTTTTACTCAAATTAAAATGAACTTCTGAGATCATAAAATTGATCCAGCTTAAGTTACTTCTAACAATGCTAATATCAAAATAATCAAATTTAAACACCCACCCACCGTTTGAGAGCGGAAGAATACTTAGCACAAGACAAGTGAAGCGTGATAGCGCTTCGCCGCACTCAAACGGTTAAGGTTAAAGAGCTTCACAAATTTTTAAGTTCATTAAATATTTATACTGTTTTATATATTTAATTGGTAGGATGAGTGATAAAATGCATGCCATTGAAAAATATATAAAATACAAAACCGGCTTTAAAATTACATAGCTCTGATGCAAGATGTCGTGCTTTTGACTAAGCAAAGCAAGAAGAGTATTGGAATTGTATTGATGTCACCAATTCCAGAACTTTATGAATAAAACCATACAATAATAGGCCTAGAATAAAAAAAAAACTTGTTCATAGTTGATGTTTCAGATAAATTCTACTTTTCCCTTTATTTCCCACAACTTATCGCTCACATTGAAGATGAAGCTCATGTTTGGTTGAGAAATATTACTAACTTCAGAAATAAGTTGTTCTAGCGATCCCTAATGGTGGGTATGTATGATTATAAAACTAAATACCAATAAATAAAAAATCTAATATTGTGACAAATATAACTTCCATTTCTTATCATTTTCAACATTCGGGTCATTTATTTCATATTATTGAAATTAGAATTTTAACCCAACATCAGTTAAGATGATGTTAGGTATATGAAAATCTCTTTTTTTATGAGAAATATTAACCAAATAGACTAAAAAATATGTTACGTTTAAAAGATACATTTGAATTTATAATCGAGAAACAATTTTCAGTAAAAGTAATAGTGTATTACCATTATATTAAAATTAACAATAAAGAGATCTGATCGTGTAATACAAATAACATGTTATAAATTCAAATTATAAAAATTTGTATGCTAGGCACATTAATAAAATGCATTATTTTAGCATATATATATATTTATTGACAGAGGGTTTTTTCTACTGTTCTAACACTCGTGTGTATAAGTGCCAATTTCCATATTTTATACAAAAAAAAGAAGAAAAAAATATACTTTAGCTAAAATAAAATTCAGGACATAGATAATTTTTCAAGCAATGTTTCCCTAGATGTTGTAATGAGATAACCATATTTCACTATTTTACCCACGTTTACGTGAATGCAGTTATATGAAATAAATTATTTTTGGTTCAAAGAAAATGATCAAGGAAAACTAACAGGATATAGGTATTTTTAAATTAGTCATATAACTACGAAAAATATGAAGAATTTCTGCCCCCATATTTTAAATGCATGTTCCTGATCTATTTGTTGAAGTGTTCAAAATACACTAAATAATTTCTTAAAAAATAGTTGTGGACTAAAGTAAGGAAACCACTTTATTTTAATAATTAGACAAAAGAAATCATAAACTAAAAAACTGTTGTAAAGAACATTTGAATATGAGCAAATATGAGTATTATTGTTTCCTAATTCTATGAAACAATTTTCTTTAGGTACTCATAGAATTTTAATATTAATAAACATATTAAAAATAAATACCTTGATTTTTCTAATGCTCACATTTTTAATGATAATTGAAATGGTTAAAAGCAATGCAATATATAAAATTATTAGGGAATTTCAAATATCGTAACAAGTTTTTATTTAATAATTGAAGAAAAGTCAAATTTTTGTTTTTAATTTAGTACATACTATCAATTTAAATCTAAAATTTTATATTTGTTTATATATGCAATTTTGTAATTATGTAGAATTATTGGGAGTTGCTATAATATTATTACTAATATCATCACATCTTAATTTTCTTTTTGAATTCCAGAATTTATTTACTTGCGATGCTTTATTCCTATGCATAATTCTTGATTATTTAAAATTCACAAATCAAGTATATATTTCATGCAAATATACTATCAATTTTTAAAATGCATAATTACCCTTAAATGTTTATGTACACTATTCTTATAATATGTCTTCTATATTATATTATAAGAATATATTTCATTCAATTCTCATAATTCTTATTATATGCCAAATCATTAAGTACACAATATTTTAGAAATAGTTTTCACTGATTCTCTGTATTGCACTTTATAACTTTCTAGTTTGTTATTCACATTATTTTAAATGTTTATATTTTGTTAATTATATATTACCAAGTTAATTATTTTGATATTAATAGGATTTAATATATTTTAAAATGAGGTAAATTTGTAACAAAATGTTAGTGTTTTAACATTACTATTATTAGTATGGATTAAAACACATAAGTAAAATCAAATTAGAATGCTAACATCAAAACAAATAGTTAAAAAGAAATCTGCATATGCATTATTATTGAAATATAGTTTTAAGCCTTTCATATTGAAGGAAAAAACAAAATCTAACAAAAAAATTATTTAAAATTGATGTTCATAATCGCATGTTTGTTTTTTAACACTGTAATTTGATATGAATGATATGATTAGGCATCAAACATTAGCACATTATTTGTGATATTTGGACCAATGAAAATCTACTTTAAAGTCATGGGGACAATAAGAGTTGGATAAAATGTAGGTTATCAAACACCCATTTGAAAAAAAGAATGATTCACAAGTAAGAATTAACTCACAAGTATGATTTCAGTGATTTGATAATTAATTTGCTTTTGAGTAAATACACATCATTATAATTTACATCAAATATCTACATTTTATTACACACATCACATACATTTTAGTGAATACATATTCAGCTTCTTCAAATATATTCAGGCACCAACATTCATACACAATACAAAGGATCTCTGTCAAAAGTATATCAACTTATAGTAAATATATTCACTAAAAAGCGTATTAATGATGATGCCTGGATACATTTGAAGATGCTGAAAGTGAAGCTGGTAATCCTTCCAGTGTCATTTCATCATTAATTATGACTGTAGAACACAGCACATCAGCATGTGGATGGCAAAATAAAGATTGTAATCATAAGTTGACATTGAGTGTGTTACATAATTTGAGTTACTAAAAGTGTCTATTCTAATGATGAGTTTTGTCAGTAAACAAAATAAATAATTTTTTAAATATCTGACATACACAAGCATATCATGGTATATAATATAATTTTGCATTGAGCATACATTTTATATATATACATGAAGTTCTTATTTTTTAAACTGAAAATTTTAAAAATATATATCGCACAAAATCTATTAATAATTTACATAAATACAAAAATTTGTAAAATAAATACAAAACTTTAAACCTTTTTTACATTAATACAAATAATTTAAATAATTCAAAAACTTTATTAGATTTATTTAAAACAAAGCATGTTTTTATAAGTATATAATTAATGGAACAAAAGAACTGGGAAGTAAGGTGAAATAGTGCAAGTTGACTAAATAAAAGTCAGCAAGAGCACAATAAGATTTCGATTTATTAAAAATTTGAATTAAAAAAAAAGAATGAATTCGTTTAAGTAACAGGAAACAATTTTGAAACTAATAATAACAAGCAACGTTTCAATTTTAATATTTAACAGTTTTAATAGATAATATATAGCAAATAAACAATATAGAATAATAAATAAGCAATAATATATATTGTTAAACATTTTAATAACTTTACTTAAAACCTGAATTTTTAAAAATTTAAAGGATGAAATACTTTATAATTGTTTTGATTCAATACCTGTTGTAGCATTTAGGTTCTTAAGCGAATTAATGGTATTAAAAATGCTTTAACTCATAGTCACTGAGGACACAAAATGCAAACCTAATTTAAGTAATGAAAGCAATAGGAAATTCAAGAAATTAGATAAAAATTCGAATGAACGAGTTTGAATAAAAACTATTCAAATTTGATGATACACACTGTAATAATTATCTGTTGAAGGAGGTTTAGTCCCCAGCATAATACTTACAGTATTATTTTCAAACTTAACAATTAATTAGAGAAAAAAATGTGTTTCAATCCGTTTTGCAAATTCAGCTTCATTATAATTCATTTTATTACATTTAGTATTTGATCATATTTTCCCGTTTTGATCTGAACTATCCTGTTTTGAATGAAAAAAAAGTTGCTTTTGAATGAGCCAGATCCATTTGCTTTTACTTGCAAATAATACATATTATTTTTAATTCATTATAGATCTGTTTCCGGCAGGAATCTAGTTATGAACGCATGTAAAAAAAGCAGCAGAAAGTTCGACTT
>JAOUZG010002851.1:6239227-6277440 GCA_026289955.1 Argiope argentata | reverse complement strand
CCACTGGGGTCACGTAATCTTAATGAAGTAGGTGTGACCTTTCTTTGCGCGCAATAGTTGGCCTCGGGTGAACGCTGCTTAAGAGTATTAAAATACAACTATTATATTAAACTAAACAAAAAATATATTAAATAATCACAAAATACCAGCAGTTCACAATATATCAAATAAAAAAAAGGTTTTAAAAATAAAGCACTGTATCAAGAAAACATAGATGATTCCCAATAAAATACAAATATTCAATATAAATGCAAAGGATTAAACACGTTGAAAAATAAATAAATACTAATCTCTAAATAGGCCAATTGATACATCAGATGACTCTCAGATTAAAGATAATTTATTAAAGTAATATTTTAAATGCAAAATCTATGCATATTGCATAAAATACACAAAGTTAAACTGACTATATATATAGATAGAAAAATTCTATTGTAATATTATGTAAATATCCAATGCGCACATATAATTTGAGTTTCTTTCTCTTTCTGATATGTCGATTTAAAAATTGTTACTTGAAAAATAAGGTATTTAAGTCTGTATTTATCACTGTTTAAGAGTTTCTTTTCACTAAATTAAAACTCATTTTTGCCGATTATTTACAAACTGCTTCTTATCTTTCTTAGCCGTAAACTCAATTATAACAAAACAAATTTCAAAAGCAGTTTTTTTTTTTTTTCATTTATTCATGAAATGAAAGTAAATAATAATATTTTTAACACTAAAGTTACTACGAGCGGGTCAAATGACCCGTTTCCAATGGATAGATGAATCGCCGGTAGGTTTAGTGTTAAAGAAATTATGCGTTTAAAGGTTTACTGTCAAAACCTTCAAATTATAAGGATTAAATAAATATTGAGTAAAAAAATGAATCGAAATTTTGAATTTTTCTTCGGTAACTTCAGAGCATACATTATTTCACTAAACACATTTATATATATATATATATTTATATATTTCATAAAAAATATATTTTCGCTCAGATTTGCTTAATTTCTATACAATTTTCCTGAATTTTTGAGCATAATTTACAATACCATTTATGATTGTATTAAAATTAAAACCATTTTCCTTTTTTTCCCCATTTTTTTATTACCTTTAATAAATACATTATAATGCCGGGTTTACACTCGGCCAGTTATAAGACGGCAAGTAGTTAGCGCATGCGTAGAAAAGGACTGATTTTTTTTACCATCATTTCTTAAAATTCAGACATTCCTTGATAGGCTATAAATTGCCGTTTTGGCGTCCCTGAATATATTTTTTCAATGTGAATCGTATTAAGATGATGGATATTTACACTAGGAAACAGGGTAAAATTTAAAAAACATGCTAGTATACCTAAATTTGAAAAACTATAGAAAAGAAATGGCAATTAATAGGAAAAAAGAACACGATCTCGAATAAAAGAACGAAAAAAAAATGTCGGAATTAATTCAATAACAATTAGTTGTCATCGACCGAATAGCATTTTCTAGCCTTCCTACGCTACCTACTTGCAATTCTATAAATGGCCGAATGTAAATCCAGCATAAATCCTTCACATTTCATTATTTTCTTTCAGCTCGCGCTCAGTTAAATGCACGATTTTTCTATTTCAGGTGAGAATTTTTCCTACCTTTATTGCAAATATTAAAAGAATAAATAAATAAAAAAATAAATATAAAGATTAAAATAAAATCTGGTATGCATATTTCAATGCATGATGTCAGAACATTATTTCTTGAACAGCCAAGCACCACGAGCTCGTTCAAGTTAAATTATAATCTTATTCACTTTAATGGCTTCATCGAATGAGTCACTTTAGTATTGCAAACGATCCAAAAAAAACTTTGCTTTGCATTGATTGTTTAAAAAAATATCACATTTCCTATTTATTTCATACAATCAATGTGCTCAAAATGACATTTTTCTCTTTATTTCCTGCAGTCATTAGCTTATTTTTTTTCAATCAAAGCTTTTGTAAGTATAATGACAGCACGTTATCAAAAGCTGATTTTTTGAGATGCTTGATGATAAAATTTCAAATCATTGCCCACGCATTTTTGTTGACGCCAAAAACCTCAGCCAACCAAACATCACGTTCTGGCATGATTTTAAAAAAAAAACCATAATAATAACGAGTAGCTTGTACGCGATTGGTTACAAATCATAATAAATAAATTATTTGAAGCGAAGCAGCGATAAATGAGAACAAATCTGAAAGGAAAAAGAATTATAGATACAGAATGAATTAAATTCTGTAATATTGTAAGGATAAAATATAAACTGAATGAACTGAATAATTAAATTTATAAAGATAAAAAAGTAATGATTAAATAGAAAAATGATTAGTAATAGAAAAATGAAGTAATTAGTAAATAGAAAAATGATATCAAAATGTATAATTGTTTAAATTTAAAATGGAATAAAAGCTTTCTATTTATGAGTAGCTAATTCAAATCTGTAGCCAAATACACAAGCTAGCTTTAAAAAGCTAAACTAGAAAGAAAGAAAAATTAAATCTACGATCGCAAATTTCATTTACCAAATGAGAACATTATTATTTTTTAAGTAATTATTAGGTTTAATTATTTTAAATCATTAAGTAGTTTAAGCCAGTTTTAAAACGAAATTCTGGTAAAAGCAAATGAATCTTTTAAAAACGCATCTGTTTTCATAAAAGCATACATAATAATAATAATGTAATATTGGTAAAACCAGGTAAAAAATAAATGCAATTATAAGCTGTTAATGGATATTGCCATTTATGTTTCATGCATTGTCAACGTCCCTAACTCCCCTCCCCTATTCAAACCCTCTTAACGAAAAAAAAAAGAAAAAAAAAAAAAAAAAGAAAGAAAAGTTCTCACATGATAAAAATGCTTTTAGAAGAGAGCTGATGTCAATTTTTCTAAAATTAAATGTTTAGTTAAAAAAAAATGTAGCCTTAAATAATAAATATAAAATACGAGTATGCTGTATCTATTTTGGGCACTCAGATAGCAGTCACTTGTTTTACTTTGTTTTTGTTAAAATTAAGAGTTCGGTTTCTCGTCAAACACGCATAATTCATCTCAGTCGTTCTAAAACGCGAATTCCACCCTGTTGGATGGCTGCAAGAAATGGCAATAAAAATCTTTTAGGAATGCATGTAAAAACTAGATAAGATTACATTTGGAGGGAAATGGCCTTAAAGTGATTCAACTTTGGTGAACGGACATTCATCTTAAGTCTAGATTTCCGCTTAATATTTTCCATTCGTTCTCCGAAAACTCTTGGAAGGGCTGCATAAACCAAGACAAGGATAATAGAAAGATCAGTGTATCCATCTGTGCAGTATTATCAAGTCAAATACACAAATGAAATAGAAATAAATGAATAAAATATTAAACAAATTACATATTATATGTTCTCTATGCAATACTATATTAAGTACTTTTCCGAAAACCGGACGCAAGGGAAAAATTGTCAAAGAAATTTGGTGGAATTCTTCATATATTTGGCGATTATTCGTTTACGCCCTGATAACGGAAAAGTACCTTGTATCTACACTGAAGTGACAAAAGTCATTGGATAGCAATATGCAAATATACAGATGGCAGTAGTATAAATGCGAAAAAGCATAAATAGCGAAGTAGTAGTAGCGAAAAAGTATAAATGCGCAATTCGTTTTCCAGAGCTTTCATTTGTGTTCAAGTTATTCACGTGAACAGGTTTTTCGTGATTTATGGCGGCAAGACGAGAATTAACAGACTTTGAACGTGGAATGTTAGTTGGAGCTAGACGCATGGGTCAATCCATTGCGGATATCGTTAGTGAATTCAACATTCCGAGATCCACAGTATCAAGAGTGTGCCGAGAGTATGAAATTTCAGGCATCCCATCCCATCATGGACAGCGCAGTGGACGACCACCTGCACTTAACGAACGAGACCGCCGACGTCTGTGTAGAATGTTCAATGTTAATAGACACGCAACACTTCCTCAAATAACTGCAGGAATCAATGTGGGACGTACGAAGGACGTGTCCGATAGGACTGTGCGACGAAATTTGTCTTCCTTGGGCTGACAGCAGAAGATCGACTCGAGTGCCTTTACTGACAGCACGACATCACCTGCAGCGACTCTCCTGGGCTCGTGGGCATATCGACTGGTCCCTAGACCAGTGGAAAACCGTGGCGTGGTCAGATGAGTCACGATTTCAGTTGTTACGAGTTGATGGTAGAGTTCGAGTGTGGCGCAGACCCCACGAAGCCATGGATCCAAACTGTCAGCAAGTCACTGTTCAAGCTGGTGGTGGCTGCATAATGGTGTGGGTTGTTTTTACATGGCATGGATTCGGTCCTCTGGTGCAACTCTTGCACCATCCACACTTTCACAATTATGGACGTCTATACAGACAGCATGGCTCAATATTCCTGTAAAGGACTTCCAACGATTTGTGGACTCCATGACACGTCGAGTTGTTGCATTTCGCCGGGCAAAAGGTGGACCGACACGATATTAACAGTCATCCCATGACTTTTGTCACTTCAGTGAATATGTAGTTCAAAAATAATTTAGTAAAAAATTATTTGTTACAGCGACAACAGTTGCGTCAATTGTTCATAAAGAGTTAAGAATAATATACTGTGCTAAGAATAGATTAATAGCACTTAAAAGGTAAGCGATTGTGTATCCTAGCAGATGCCTTTTTGAAAATTGTTCTTTGATCACGTCTGCTCAGTCGGGACAAACAGAAACGCATCATATCAGTTTGAATGCCGACAGACCGCGCAGCTTTTAACAAATAGCGACGATGCGATTCCCGAGGCTCAACTTCCAAAACGTGACGTAACATGAAGATATTATGAAACTTAACGGGTGACAGTAAGACCATATCACTTATTCTCCTGCTCATAGTTCTATCTTTTCTGCCTCTGCTTGACTCAAGTTCACCAGTAAATATACCCACAGCCAAAGAGCAAAGTTTAGGGAATCTAAAGACTTCTAATAATATGTAGCCCTTCTGGCCTGGCGTCATGCTGCTCCATAAGCGCAGACCGTCATCAATTGAACACAAGCAGCACGCCAATAGGAAACGTTCTCGTATGTCCACATTTTCATTTTCAACCAGTGCCTTTGCTATCTTCTGGTGATTTATCTGTCCGTTAAGCTTCCAGAAAAATTGAAAATACCCACCATCCGATTCGGTAAAGTATCCAGCACAATCTTCCAAAACCGAGCCATAGCTTTGTTTCCACGCACTCATTTGAGAAATCATAGGCCTCATAGAACTTTTAACTGTGTTCTGTAACACAGGTGGCAAAGCCAACTTTGATATTTTCTCCTCCGCTTTTGTTTCGACGGTGCTACGAAAATGGAATTTTTTAGAAGTTGGATCAGGTATAACATAACTCTTTATTAAATCTCTTATCTCAGAGTTATTGAGTATAGAAATGGCAACCTGTGCCGAAGACATCAGCAAAAGAGTTGGCAAGTCGTCCTCCTCACTCATCGTAAAATGGGCGGGGTTTCTGTAAGAAAAAAAAAGAAGACAAAAATGAAAAATGGGCTATTAATTTCTGATAGCCAATTTTCATACCAAAAGAAAACACACACACATACATAATATCACAGCATAAAAGTACTATAATGAGTAAAAAGATAGGTAAAGACTTTTCCGTCCTGAATTGATGTTTGAAAGACAAATGTAAAGCCATAATTATATAGTCATCATTCATCAGATTTAAAAGATCTTTCCAATTATTATTTTTCCAACTGAAGAGGGGAAAAAAATAACATTGGGATTTTATGTGGATCAAGAGAATTAGAATGTAAAATTTTGTTACACTGTATGAAAGGGGCTTATTCCTTTTCATTTTAATGTGTAGCAGCTATTCGCAACTGCAAATGATGAAAAAGACAACGAAGAATCTGGCCGTTCCGGATTTAATAGCAATATAGTCAAATATAAGTATAATGCTGCTAGTTGACTGTATAAATTCTGAGGGCAACTTGGGGTGAGCAACTTTTCGTATGATAAGATTTAGAGTGCAAAAAAACCGGACAAACCAAAACGAAAAGCTAACTTCTTTATTGCCTTAAGGTATTTTCCATTGCTTCCCCCTTTCATTACATTTTTGAGGGTCTTTCATTTCCATTTCCGATTTTGGTTTGTATTTCTGATTATCGCTTTAAAGATCTGGTTACCAATTCAGTTAGCAAAAGATGCGAGAAAGACATTCTACACATCTTTACTTATAATAAAGCACAATGTGTGTGTGTCTGTTGGCGATGTACAGGCCAGACCGTTCGACCTACAGCTACCAAATTTGGTATATGTATACCTTGGGTGCCGGGAATGTGCACCTCGGAGCCCTTTTTTGAATTTTTAATTAAAATTTTAATTAATTAAAAAATAAGCCAAATTTTGACGTTTTTTCGCTATAACTTCCGAAAATATTACAGCACAAAATTGATTTTTACATCAAGACAAAGCTAAAAAAATTAGCTATTCAATGATATTGATGTTTTGACCTACAAATTAAAACTCTATTTTTAATGAATTTTTAAACATTTAATTTAATTGTTTTTTTTTTCAACAATTTATTTCGCATAAAATAAAAATAAAATGTTATCTTCTCGAGGATCTAAAAAAAAATCAGCTTTTAATAAATGTTGCCATCACATTTTCAGAAGTTCTGATTAAAAAAAAGTTAATTACTACCAAAGATAAAGCAGAAAAATATAATTTTCGTCACGTGATTATATAAAATGAAATAAATGAGAAATGTGATATTTTTTAAACAATAAATGCTAGAGAAACTTTTTATTGATCGTTTGCAATAACAAAATTTTTAATTCAATTAAAGAATTAAATTAAATAAAAATATATTGCAAAAGTGCGGCAGTTAAAACTAAAAAAGAATTTTTAGAAAAGCACCAAACGATAATCTTCTGAGAGTGAAATTAATTATTTAAAAGCAAGAAATTTTAAACGTACTTGAAAATGACGTCATTTCAAAGAAACGGCGAACAAAATGCAATTGATAATCAGTAGTAGTAACATATTTTTGAATTCGTGATTTTTTTTAATTTTTAAAGCAATAAGACATGTTTTTAATTGTTACTTTTACTTATGTGAAGAAGATATTTTTTGCAAATCAAAGAATTCGCCTTCATGATTGCAATTTATCTCCGCATTTTAATGAATCATGCGATATAAAAACGCATCTGCTTTCAACGAATCATACGTAATATTAAATCTATACTGATAAAAGTAGGTCAGCTATTTGAAAACGCATCTTCTTTCAAACAAACTTCTTCAAACAAACAACAACTTCTTTCAAACGTAATAATTAACAATGCAAAATTTGTAAAAGCATATAAAACTATTTTTTCCCGCTTATTTCGGAGACATCAAAACTTTCTAACCAAGACAATATCATGTTCTCACATGAGAAAAAATAAATCAACTATCATTCCAAATAAAACATAAAAATTTCCGGTACGTGTCTGCAAAAAATGGAACAAATATGAAACATGATATTTTTGGAAAATAAATGGATGGAAACGTTTTCTATGATATTTCACTGTACATATTTTACTAATTCAATTAAACAGTTTTATTTAAGGCAAATATGACTTAACATCTACAAGGCATCTTCTGTAATCGGAGCCCAACATCTAATTTCTTAATTTTTTGGGGAGAGACATAAATCTCTTAACAATTGGTCTAAGTGAAACATATAATTAGTAGATTGAGGGGAAAAATGCTGATGAATTAAATTTTTTATATATCATCGGCTCTGTGAATCATATTTAACAAAATATTCTTGAGACAATAAGTCCTTAAAATAAGAAAATTGGTACTCCATTGAACTAAATCAATCATCAAATCTGATCGATCTATGAAAGTTTCAATATAACTATTCGATAAAAACTGGCGATTTTAGATCACTTTATCAAGATATCAAAGAAGCCAATCAGAGTTACTCTAGAATAATTGGTCTAGATTATGAAAATGATGATTGTTCTAAACTTGCAGGTATTGATAAAGAAGATCAGTACTGAATAAATCAGCCAGATTCGAAGAAGATAGAAATGTTTATTTATTTATTTAGGAGTTGAAATATTAAGAATATTTTACAAATATGAATCTGTAAGACCAAAGGAATTTAAACCATAATTTTTTGAAATATATTTATAAACCTTAAAAAATATTATTGAGAGCATTTATATACATCTAAAAATAAAATTAAAAACTGAAGGTTTCAATTAACCTGTGAAATTTTTGCTAAATAATTCCTTGAGATCTTATAAATTATAAAAAATATATAATGTTTCAATTTCTGTATTGAACATAAAACTTCAATGTCGGACTACTTTGCTTTCAGTTCTTAGTTTTATTAAAGGGATGCTTGGATTGAGTAAAAATTCCTTCATATTAAGTGCACTTCCGTCATTTCTACTTTAAGCTAAAACTGAATTTTACGTGCACTGATAGGAAATCAGAGAGAGAGATGGAGTTCAAAGATAGGACTGCTTAAGGCCTACATAATAGGATAAGTGAACTACATGATTATCGAAATTTAAAGCTTAAAAATATTTTGCTGAAAAACTTATTATGAGACCAACTTACATTAAAAGAATTGATTTAACCCTTTAGTCGGCATTAATACTGGCGAACCGACTGGTCGCCAAAGGCGGCTAGTATTTCAATAGAATTGATGTTGCACCATTGCAAGATGATAATAATTCCAAAAGCGTTAAGAGGTAGAGACCATCCATTAACAGATTTTAATGAAGCTAAATTAATAGTGAAACAAAAGTCCTGCCCTCTTCCAGGACAATAAAAAATAGGTTCGTCCTGATATTAGATTTTTTTTAATAATATGCCAACCAATTCTGATGAAATAAGAATTTAATTCTTATCTCTCGAATCTCTTCACGAATAAAATATTTTGATATTGATCCATATTATGATTTGTAATACAACAATGCTTATATCATGTTTTTTGAATATTCAGTTTATTTTTTTAAAAATAAACTGGATCAATTCTGCTTCATTCAGAACTCTAAAACTGTTAAAATAATAAAAAAAACACGAAAAAAATCATTACACTTGTTATGCCTAAAAACATTTTTTAAAAAAATCTGATTTTATTGTTGGGAATATTAAATCTCAAATACAGTAAATAAGCATACAATTTTATTTGTTTTTAACATTTTTTAAATCGATATTTACAAATTTATTTTTTAACCATTTTTTTATCTGTTTTTATAATTTAAAATGCTTTATTTATCTAATCATGCTTCGTAACAATTACTATGAATATTTTTAAAATAAAAAAGGCATAATCAAGATATTAAGTCTCTGATTCATTTAATCAAAATAAAAATCATAAAATCTCAATTAAAAAAATCTAATTCATTTTAAAACTAATACTGGAAACAAAATACAAGAAATCAAATCTTTTAGAATTGTATAAATTTTTAGAAATTAATTTTAGGCTCTGCACTTTATGGGTGAAATAAAAAAAGTGAGGGAAAAATATGAAATAATATACAATATATATAAAAAATTATACTACAGGTAAAAATTTAATATATTACAGGAAAAAGAACTGTCATTCTTTAATATATAATTTTTATGAACTATTAATTTGATAAATAAATGGTAAGTACTTAAAAAATCAAAAGATCAAATTCCACATGCACGCACACTTCTATCCACACTAGAAGGAATTATTCAATTTTGTAAGGTAATTTTTCTGTCCCTTTCTAAACAGCTGCATTCTCAGCACATTGACCTTAAGTGGCTTTTCAGGCTTCAACAAGGCTAAGTCAGGCCCTCTTCATCTTAAGCAAATTGTTAAGTTCAATTTAAGGTTTTAGTGTCAAAAATAATCCATACGACATAAAGAAATTATTAAAATACATTTTGTGATTTTTTTTTTCTCTCAAGTGTACAGAAAAACAATTCTACGATTCATTGAAATTCTACAGGATGTGTCAAATTAATAAACTCAGCCATAGAGTTATTCTCCCACAAATTTTGAAGATATATCCTTTTATCATTTGTGAGGTATAATAATCTAGGGAAATTCAGCTTCTACATTTTACTATTGATAATTTTTTTGTTTAAATACTACAATAAATCTCTCAAATTATTTAAGAGAGAAGGTTTGTAAAAATTGACTTATTCCTCCCTGTGCTTGTAAGCAGCTGTTATCATTCAATTGAATGTGAACCAAAAGTGGAGGAAATTTTCCTCCTGATATAATTTGGAAGAAAATAATCATGTAGAATAAAGTTAAAAAGTATTCTCTATACCTAAACAATTGTATAAAGGCTTGGAATATAGAAATTATTCAGACTATAGTAGTTGAAATAAGACTTACGAATTGCAAATAAATCTGTTAGGGAGATCATTCAATTTTTCATACAAATAACTGTTCTAGAATAGAAAACTACTATGAGAATAAAATTTCATCTACTTATAGAAAATTCATCGAAGAAGCAGAAAAGTCCTTGAAATGCAAGATTATTTAACTCAAATGGTTTTAAATAACTTTTCCCTTTTATACAATTTTACAATCCTTATCATTGTTAGTTTTTATGCTGGCTGAAGTACTTTCATCATCACTATTAACAATGTAATGGACAAAAATAATTGCCTTTTTTTGTCTTAAAAGTACCCACAAAAATAAAGTAAGTTCTTGCATAGAAATATGTACTTTTTCATCAAATGGATGACTTACCAAAAATACATGTTTTCGTAAGTATAAAAAAGAAATAATAACTGAAGTCTCACACTAATTTTTCAAAATGAATGTTAGAATATTATTACATTAAAAAATTATGATTAAATCCCTCTTCATCATTAATTAACAACTTTCTGCTCCTTTAGAAAAAAAGTCATAATTCTTAACACAGAGGTGTACTATCTATAGCTGTATCAACTCTGAATTTATTTAAAGTAAAGCAGCTTCCACTCTCATTATATAACTTGGAGTATATTTAAGCCTGTGTTGATTGATTCACTTATGGTCTTGCTCCGAAAGCAGGAAAATTTTTCTTTATATATATTTTGTTTCTATTACTTGAAATTTTCTTTTACATGACATCAATAATACCTTTTGTGTTAAATAATTGACTTCATTGCACATATTTAATCAGATAATACTTAATTACATATATGCATACAGATATTCATAAATTATTTGTATAAGAAAAATTGCATTAATAAATTTCATTTTCCTTGAACACATATATAATATTCTAAAAAAACTCAAATGTCTTATATTATTAGAGCAGAAATATAAAATATAAGATTTTTTTTAACTTACCAGATTTTTAAAGATATTAGTTTGCAGTAAGAATCATGCTTTAGGAAGTTGTTTAATAACACAGTAAAATGTATTGTGATCCTATATATTAAAAAAAGAATGTAAGCTTTCTACACTCATTGAAACCAATCTAAAACTTGTAATCCTTTAAAAATACAATAATCAAACAATATGTAAAATAAATATATATTAAAATTTTATAATTAAGTATGCTTAAAACCACAAATATTTTGAAAGATTATCTAGATTATATAAATTAGTTAAAAATAGATTCCAGCTGTTTTGTTTCAAATTAATCATCTCAATCATTAATAATCAAATGACAAAAATATCTTTAAAATTTACTTTAAAGATTATTCAATTCTAAAAAAATCATAGAATATTTAACATATTCTATTGACTATATATAATACTAAAAACTATGTGAACCATTTTTTGAAAAAAGTCCCCCTTTCTGGTACATAACTATATGGTTTCAAAATTAAAAGTGAGATGAATATGACATTTTCAAATATCATACAAAATTATATATGCTAGATAATCTAACAGATTCAGTTAGCTGTCACTATTTTCTATAAAAGCTTGAAGATCCATTTAAACTAAAAACTCTGTATCCTTATAAATAAACAGATATAATTTTAAATCAGAATTGCTCTAATCTCTATAGTATTATATAATTATGAAAGACCATGTAAACAAATTTCAAATGATACCATAAAAATTCTCTGATGAGATGTAATTAATTTCTAAAATTTTTATCAATAAATTCAATATTTTTATTAAAACCAAAATTAAAAACAATTTGTATATGAAGCTGCACTAATATCTGAAAGTACTATGAAAAAAAATAACTAATCAAAATAATTTTTTTATCATTCTTTTTATTTAAATGATTTACTCCAAGTAAGAATTATTCATATTAAATAATGAGGAAAAACAAACAAACCCCAAAGCTGCAGGCTTTTATGACAAGTTAAATGCTACTTTATAAAATAATAAATGGTATTTGTGTATTAACTGCAAGCCACTGATGAGTAGGAGACTTAACCACACATTATTAATGAACAAATTCAATTGACTAACATGACAAGTTTGGAGATAATTTGGTGGAACGCAGCTGATATACAAATAGCCAGTAAAAATTAATATTGTTAATATAGATTAATAAAACAAATGGAAGTCTATATTTCATATGAGGTTCTATCAGAAGCAAGATAGAACAAAAATAATTAGGCTCAATTGTTTGGGTTGCTACATAGGAAAGAACTCCATCAAACCTATTCCACGTGGTATATTTGAAGACAGTATTGGAAATTTTTCTTTAAGTACATGCAAGGATATTTTATCAAATTAATAGGCACCTATTGAGAATAGATCATAATGGAATAAAATTTCTATCTTGTATAACACATATGAAGGCAGAAGACAGTCAAAGAAAAATGCTCAGTATTTTAATCATGAGAAAGGAGGAAATATATATACATCAAACAATAAAATTAAGAATATAAAAATTATTTTCTTTACTGAATAAACATCATTATAGAAATAATTGCTGGAGACACTGTTCCAAACTTTGATGGATAGCCTGAAAAAACTCATTTCTTGGAAAAGATTGCATATCACAATTAAGTACAACTGTCAATAGTCCCAAAACAGTTTGTTGTTTTATATGTTCCCTAAAATCAATTGGACTTTCAAATCAAAATTCCTTGAAAAATTGTATAAGAATAAAATTTGGCTATTCCTGGTTCATTAATTTATGTAATACGAGCCAAAGTATTTTTTAAAAAACCTTCCTCGGAGAGTTATGTCTATAAGTAATTAGTCATGTTTAAAAAAGCCAAGCCAAAAGACAATGAAGTATTATAACAGGAGAATTTTTTTAAACAATTTCTTTATAAAATATACGTAGTTAGGACAAAGAAAAGCAACATTACTTTTTAATGCAAACATGAAGTTTTCATTTCATCAGGCAACTGCTGTAAAACATAATTTAGCCCGAAACTATTGTGTTGCAAGACAAATGATTTTAACGAGTGATGAATCATTCTCATATTTCTAGGTTCAACTATAGACTGTATAACAAAAGTGCAACTGTAGACTGTAATTTTACTGCCCCCAACTTTTCAATCAAATTACATACTTAAATGTTTTCAGATGACTGAGAACATAGAGTAACTATCTATCTATAACCTGTTATCATTGGATTATTGAAAGTAGGAATTGGATTAGGAGTGTATCTGTACACCTAACATCAACTGAAAACTGGATAAAAAGTTGACATTCATGACAAAAATTCTATAAATAAAGAACAGAATAAAATATTTTAACTTACTTATATTAAAAGAAATATTTCTTCAGCATAAGAAAAAATATTATAAACAGTTAAAATAAACAACTTTCAAAGTTTGAAATTACATTTTATATAGAAATTAACTAGTTTTTTTATCAATGAATAGCAATGATAGTTTTCATTTTTAAAACTCTATTCTTAAAGTTTATTTAAAAAGATCATATTTAAAATAATTTAAAATATTAACTGTGATATTTATAAATTATTATTAATATTATTGCATTGTATTTACTATTCTTTCAGAAAATTAAGGTGTTCTGTGGAATAAACGTAATCTTCTTTATAATTTGACAAGAAAAATCTTTACTCATGTCTTCAAAAAGATATACAGAAAACTGGTCCCCACTTATTAAAAACGGGATATAATGAAGATTTCCAGAAAATTGCTGTCAGTCATCAATCCTGCCCAGAGAGTATTTATAACATTAAAATTCTACCCAAATGAAAAAAATAATTCTCTTCAATAAAAGAAACAAGCACCCAAAAATGATTAAAAATAAAATTAATGTTATCTCATAAATGGAAACTTATCGACGTTCAAAATGTATTAATAAACGTTCAAATCATGACTAACATTTGTAAAAAATGATTATGTGATTTGAATGAATTGGGAAAAAAAAGAAGACTAAAATTAAATATTTTATTATTCTTACTTTATGACATTCCGGATGGTTCTAACGCTACAGGAAAAAAATAAATAAATATTTGCCACGTGACTCAGTTTATTGACACCAGTTAAATGACCTGGATGACACACATGCGTTTTGAGCAACCTTGACCTTAACGCCACACCTCTGACAATTATTTTGCTCCCCGCCTTCTTTTTTATGAACATTGGAACGAATCTATTACATAAATCTCTTTTATTTCAATAAATTAGTGTTTTTTTAAAAATCTTTTATATTTATTTTAAACAGAAGTACATGAAGAAAAATCAATTGTTGCGATTATAAATCAACCCAATTATATCTGCAATTAGAGAACCGAATAAAAAATACCTCTGAATAGTATTTATTGCAATTTAAGTAAGTTTTCATATAAATTATGAAAAAAGATCATTCATCTTATTGAAAAATAAGTAGTTATGAAAAAAAAAAATGCTTCATTAAAATCTGGATGGAATGGAGATATTTGTACGGAACATGAACTGAAATGACATCATTATTATTTACATCGAAAATCTCTATTCGGTTTCAAGATTTCAAGGGACTCAAGCTCCTTCACTATTAGATCTGTCCATATGCTCCGCTGATATTTTTAGCAAGATTGGGTTAGAAGTATCTCATGACTTGTATGACAGCGATCACTGTCCCATTTTTATTTCCCTTTTCAGCCTTGGTGAAAAATCTCAATATACTCGTAAATATACAAATTGGGGCCAATTCTCTAAAAAGGTCAATGCTGTCTTAAGATGTCAAGAAACTGATTTTTCTCTCGATAGTCTTATTAAAGTCATCCAAGAAAGTGCAAAATCGTCATCATATTCTGTTTGTAACTCAGTCCACTCTCATTGCCCATGGTGGGATGTTAAATGTAACTACCTAAAAGCCCTAAAACGAAAATTACTAAGGAAAGCAAAATCACACCCTTCTAAGTTAAACTGGTTTGCATATAAAGAAATGGCGGAAAAGCTTAGGAAACACGTCAAGTACAGAAAACGCAGCTTTTGGGAGAAAACATGCCAGGAGGTGGCCTCTTCCCATCAGGCATTTCGCATTGTTAAAGCCCTACTAAACAAAGATGAGACGCCTTGTACTTCCAATCTCGTTCTCTCGTCGGGCATTACCCTAACCGCACCGATCGCGCAGGCAAATGCGATTGCAACCAGTCTAATCAAGAGGGCCCCAAAAGAAAGAATCCCTTTGGATTTTTCGGTTGAGAACCCGGAAAAGGATGATTTAAAATTTTTGAATTGCCCTTTTTCGCTTAGAGAATTTAAAAATGCAATAAAAAGAACAAAAAATAAATCTCCTGGAATAGATAATATAAATAAGAAAATGTTGTCCTGTCTCACCGACGATAACATTAAAAATTTTTTTGACATTTTCAATTACTTATGGTCAAACACTATTGTCCCAGAAAGCTGGAAAACCGCAAAAATCATTCCTATTTTAAAACCTATGAAAAATGCAGCAGAGACCTCTTCTTACAGACCCATTGCATTAACCTCTGTTCTGGGTAAGACTTTTGAAAAGATTATTTTAGACAGGGTCCTGCGATTTTATTTGGACAAAAGGTTTTTCTCCCCTCTTCATGCTGGTTTCCTCCCGTACAAAGGATGTGACAGCCTTTCTGCAAACCTTCTCAACAAAATTTTAATAGCCAGAGCTCAGAAGAAGCTTGTTTATGGCATATCTTTTGACTTAAAGGCGGCTTACGATAACGTATGGCATGATGGACTAATGCTCAAAATATTACAATCGGGGATCAAGGGTAAAATTGCCCTGTGGATTTCTCATTTCCTACAGGATAGAAAAGCCTTTGTTTCTTGGAGAGGTGTTTCGTCTTCTCTATTCAAGCATGATAGAGGTGTCCCGCAGGGTAGCGTCCTTTCCCCGCTACTATTCACGGTTTTTATGAGTGACATTTATTGTGTATTACCTAAAGATGTCAACTGTTTTATTTATGCGGACGATATTTTTTTATTAGTGGTGGAACATAATTTTGAAGCTATTAAAAACAAGATGCAGTTTTGTGTATCAAAGCTGGAAAGTTGGTGTAATGAATGGCACATGGACATTGCTCCTCAAAAGAGTAATATTATAAACTTTTCATCTAGAAAATCACCTGTCGGGTTCGACGTCCACTTTCAGGATGGCCGTATCCCTTGGACCAATAATATTCGCTATCTAGGCATTCAGTTTGCTCCTACCATGTCCTTTAGATTACATATTGATGGGCTAAAAATTAAAGCACTTAAAAAGTTAAACATGATTAAAAGATTGGCCACTCCTGGTTGGGGTGCAAATGCATCTAATTTGTTAAAAATCTGCAACGCATGTATTACTCAATCAATTGAATTTGGTGCTCATACAATCGGTATGACCAATAAAGCTGGTGTAGCATCCTTACAAACGATTCAAAATAACATCCTTCGTTTTGCTCTTGGTCTACCTCGATGGACACCCCTTCCCATACTTTATAAGATTTCAAATGAATTAAACATGAAATTAAGATTCGAAAAGAAAAACATAATTTTCTTTGTGAATCAATTCTCAGCACGGGATTTCACTAACGTATCGAAATCAATTTCCGAAATGAGATCCTTGGTTTCCAATAGAATTTTCCAAAGAGTTCCCTGCGGAAACACTTTAGATGAATACTGTCGTCATGAAAATTTGTCCCTGGATCAAATAATCCCGATCAATGTTCCGGTAAGATTGGATGACTGTAAAAATTTCTGCATAAAGACTCATGGCTTGAAATTTCAGCAAAGGAGCTTGGACCCAACTATCATTAAAATTCTTTTTGCAGAGTTTAAATCTCAGATTCCCTGTGATAGGATTATTTTGGCTACAGATGCATCAAAAACTGTAAACTCTACAGCGGTGGCAGCGGTAAACTGTTCTTCAAATGTGGAAATTAAGGGGTCGATTCACAATATCAACTCAGTGTTCACAGGGGAGGGCTATGCCATAGCTCTGGCGGTGACGAACTTTGTAAAAGAACACAAAGACTATATTCTTCTGACCGACAGTCTATCTAATTTAATGGCCCTGAGTTGCCTTCACTTCCATTCTCCGAGAAGTGTTCTTTTTGTGGCCCGGGTTATATTTAATGCGTTAAAGATTTGTTCCTCTTTGGAATTAATATACACTCCCGCACATGTGGGAATCACTGAAAACGAGAGGGCTGATAGTGCTGCTAAGCAAGCTCTAATGTCCCCTTATATCTGTAACTGGATCTCACCTGAAGATATAGGCGTGAGTTGTGATAAAATTGTTAGGCATAAACAAAGTTTAGAATGGGTGAAATCTAAATATTATGAGAAATACAAATGGCTTGATGCTTTTAAATTTAAAAAACTCCATCTATCTAGACGAAATGAGGTATTAATTTTCCGATTAATATCTAGGACTCTTCCGGTAAATGCAGTTCTGTTTAAATGTAGGCTCGCTGAGTCACCAAACTGTACCCAGTGTCAAATTCCAGAAACTTGTGAACATTTTGTTCTCTCTTGTAGCAAATTTGAGATAGCTAGAGATGCTCTTCGGGCGAAGTTGGGCTGTATTCCGTTGTCATTGGATTGGATTTGTGACTTTTCCATTCAGGGTTGCAATAAAGTGAAGGCTGTTGTTGCTTTCTTGGTTGATTCTGGCAGATTCTAAAGTTTATGCCTAATAATAATAATAATAATAAAAAAAAAATTCTCTTTGTTGCTTGCTTTGACTTTTGCTGACAGTTCTGTAAACTGTTTTCCCAGTGCTTAATTCTCATAACCAGTGAACTTTTCTTTCTCACTTACTGTATTTTTGAGGCAGGTTGAGTTTTCAGCGAACACAGTTTGGTGTTCCCTTTTATTATTTTATTTATATTATAAATCGTGTGATATTCGTGGTTTTTAGACCTCTTTAACCCGGCACAAGCTAAGAATTTATTCAGGAGCATAAGCCGGAAATAAAGCCTCCTTTCTCTCTCTCTCTCTCTCTCTTATCAAGTCTACGTTGTTTAGATAAAGAAAAACGTTTCGAAACGCATTTATTATTCCTTAAAATATAGCAAACATTACGGATGCTGTTAAATTATGCTTTTATATTTCCCCAAATTTTACTGAATTGTTCTATATTGTTATTTTAAATGCTGGATGATAAAACATGCACGCCTTTACTGCATTATTCCGTTCTGCTTTATTTCCAATAAAACATTTGAAGGTATGTTATTACTTTTTAAAATTGGATCAGACTTTATAATGGAGTATTATTGCATATTCTTTTGAAGTGATTGTACGTTCATATCCTGTATTTCTGGTTATGGATTTATTATTTCATGTTATTTGAAATTTCAGATTAAGTAGCGTTTTTTCTTTATTTTTAGGTTACTCGACATTTCTCTCTGAGCCATTCAAAAAAGGCAGAATTTTTTCAAAATTCTGAAGAAGCTATTCATGGTATTTCAGATGGAGCAAAACTTTTAGTTGGAGGTAGCGTTAAGTTTTAAACTAATTTTACTTCCTTTTCATAGTTTTTGACATATTGAATTTTCATGATTAATAGTTCTGAAAAATATTCAACCATATATTTAGAAGATATATCTAGATTTCAAACTTATCTGATTAAAGTTAATATTAATGGCAAGTACTCTGAATTCATCAGTTTCTGATTGTGTAATAAATTACTTAAAATTTATAAGAGAAAAATATGTATGTAGGCTTTATTTACTTACTCAGTTTTTTGGAGTGATAATAGAAGCTCAAATAAATTGTTAAATTATAAAGCAAATCATTTTAACTAGTATACATGGAATAATGCATTTGGATGAAAGTATAGTTAAGTGTGCTATAATGCCATGTCGCCAATAAAGATAGCAGACAACTAATCAAACTCTTCTGTGAAACAGTTACCACTTTCTGCATTAAAATTATTATCTTTACTGAAGTATTGTTTTATCTGAGATTTTAATTTTTTAACCTTTGGGATCACTATTGCTATTTATCAAAAAAATTGTGAAATAAAAAAAGTGTTTCAAACTGGCTGCCCTGGTCTGTTGTGTAAAAAGCAAAATTTAGAGCTTGGATGCTTTTGGCATCTGAAGAAGGCACTAAGCAGAATTTTTTAACTTAAAAATCATCCTATTGTTTTGCTAGCAGTGGGAGTGGGAACCTAGTAGCTTCACTAGCACATTAAATGTAAGGACTGTGTAGCTAACAGAAACAATACATTATCAAAAGAAGAAGAAGGGGGAAAAAAGAAGAAAATGAAGAGAATTCAGATGATTTCTTAAAGTGCATTCCAACAATTAAAAATTGCAAAGAATAAATATTTTCTGTTAATAATCATATTGCAAATAAAACTGCATTAACTTATTAATTGTAAAAAAAACAAACCCACCTTTAATTATAATACAGAACTAAATTAAAATCCTTAACAGATATTTTTTATGATTTTTTTTACTTAATCTTTTTTATAAAATAGTTGCTAGTTCATTTATAACTCAACCGCTGTAAAAAGTAGTAAACAAAACAGCATTACACTTACTAGAAGATTATATCATTGTTTTACCATATTGACGACAAACTTGGAGGCGCACCAAACTATACTTTAACCATGTATTTACCAATATGAAATTACAAAAGATCTGCTTAACAGTAAAATTCATGAACTAGTCAAGCTAAATGATCAGAGTTCCAAAATGTTTCAATACTTTTAACTTTTATAACAACAGGCATAAATAAAATCGTAGTAAACCTGGCAATTCAATAGTATTTGAAATTTTTTTGTTTGAACTATGAAGGAATTAAGAATACAAATTCCTGTTTCTTAGAGAATATTTGTGAGATGAGTTAAAAGTAATTTTTAAATAGCTAAGCAAATAAGAGTCCGTGAAGTTTCAGATCTGAAAAACTATTGAGCAAAGACTTGCTTTGATTTTTATGGCAGAACAGCTAATTATAGTGGTACCTCTTGTGCTGGAAAGAGAAAATTTCAGTTAATTTAATCCACGAAAGAGTATTCTGAAATACTGCAGTCATTAATCGTTTCATTACATATCATTATAAGATTTAACTGTAATTTTTCCTTTTCATGAAACTAGTCTTAAAAAATTATGATGAACACAACTGATTTTCATGAAGGCATTTCATTCATATGTTTGAAAATAGCACTTTTATCAATAGTCAGTATTTAGTTTTTTTTTACTGAAGTTTTTAAATTTTATGCTTTGTTGTAAGAATTTTAATTTTTATTACGTGCTTCTTTCTGCCTCTAGATTTAATTTTATTTAAGAAAATAATAATTATTAATGTTGCAAAAATGAGCTTACTTCGTTGAATTTTATGGAAAGAACATCAAACATTTATACTAATAAAAATGAAAACATAATTGAGTTTATTGTTTACTAGCCAACTTTTGCGACCAGTCGGTTCTCCAATATTAACTAACAACTAAAGGGTTAAATCAATTTTTTTATATAACTTGGTCTCATAATAAGTTTTTCAGCCAAATATTTTTAAGCTTCAAATTTTGATAATCATATAATTCACTTATACTATTATGTAGGCCTTAATCAGTCCTATCTTTGCAGTCCACATCTCTCTCTCTCTGATTTTCTATCAGTGCACATAAAATTCACTTTTAAATTAAATTGAAAATGATGAAACTTCAATTAATATAAAGACCTCTTTACTCAATCTAAACATGTCTTTAAATAAAACTAAGAACTGAAAGCAGAATAGTCGGACATTGAAGTTTTATGTTCACTACAGAAATTGAAACATTATAATTTTTTTTCTTAATTTATAAGATCTCAATGAATTATTCAGCAAAAATTTCACAGGTTAATTGAAACCTTCAGTTTTTAATTTTATTTTTAGATGTATATAAATGCTCTCAATAATAACATTTTTTTAGGTTTATAAACATATATAAAAAAAATTATGGTTTAAATTCCTTTGGTCTTATAGATACATATTTGTAAAATATTCTTAATATTTCAACTTCTAAATAAATAAATAAAGCATGTCTTATTGTTTTAAAAATTAAAAAAATAGAATGCAAATATATTTTGCTACTACTGATTATCAATTGCTTTTTGTTCGTCATTTCTTTGCAATGACGTCTTTTTGAAGTTCGTTTATGATTTCTTGCTTTTAAATAATTAATCTCGCTCTCAGAAGATTATTGTTTGGTAATTTTCTAAAAATCCTTTTTTATTTTTAACTGTCGCACTTTTGTAATATATTTTTACTTTGTATTTTTATTTATTTTAATTCTTTAATTCAATTAATAATTTTGATATTGCAAATGATCTAGAAAAATTTATTCTTGCATTTATTGATTAAGAATATCATATTTCCTATTTATTTCATTTCATATAATCACGTGATGAAAATTATATTTTTCTGTTTTATTTTTTATAGTAATTAACTTTTTTTTAATCAGAACTTCTGAAAATGTGATGGCAACATTTTATTAAAAGCTGATTTTTTTAAATCGTCATGAAGATAAAATTTTATTTTTATTTTATGCGAAATAAATTGTTGAAAAAAAAAACAATTAAATTAAATGTTTAAAAATTCATTAAAAATAGAGTTTTAATTTATAGGCCAAAACATTAGTATCATTGAAAAGTTAATTTTTTGAGCTTTAACTTGATGCAAAAACCAATTTTGTGCTGTAATATTTTCGGAAGTTATAGCGAAAAAACATCAAAATTTGGCTTATTTTTTAATTAATTAAAATTTTAATTAAAAATTCAAAAAAGGGCTCCGAGGTGCACATTCCCGGCACCCATACATATACCAAATTTGGTAGCTGTAGATCGAACGGTCTGGCCTATACATCGCCAACACACACACACACATTGTGCTTTATTATAAGAAAAGATTATTATTTCGATTTATTTATTTTAGCATCTCCTGTTTTCCTTGTAGAATCTTAGAGTTTTCTGTTTGAATTATGATCATGATTAGTAATTTCAAGATAAAGCACTCTTATTTATTTTAAAAATATATAAATTCACTTAATTTGACTTTAAATTATTGAGTTTGTATCTGATAACTTAGTGTATTGTAAAAGGGCAACATATATTAACAGTTTTATTGCTTTTTTAAAGCTAATAATTTTTTAAAATTCAAATTAAATCTTTATAAATGAAATTAAAAACTTAATAGAGAAAATTCTTTACTAAAAAATTGAAATTAAAACTTAACAGAAAAAAACTAATATTGAAAATACAAAATATTTCAGTCATGAAATAGTTTGAAATTTTCAATATTAAAATATCAAAATTAGTTTATTTGATCTACTACTTCTTCTTGATTCGATTAAGATTTCTTGTATATTTAAAATGTATTTCAATAATGATTTTTTAATGTAAAAATAGAAAAATCTACAGTGATAATTTAATTTTTGTAAACTGATGCTGAATATATAATCTGTTAAGCTTCTTGCAGATTACTTCAGAAATTATTCTTATAGATCTTGAAATTATAATTTTCAGTGTTCTTTAGGTTTTCATTTAAAAATGTAAATTTTGATTGAATAGTGAACTTATATTACACTATAGTAGTATGTGATTTAGCTTTGATTACTTCCTAAGAAAACTTGGCCTCTGTATTTTGCTTCTTTATTTATCTAGAAAGATTTTAGATATAATCTTTCAATATTCAGCTATCTTTTATTTTGAATTGTTTCTCTATTTTTCGCATGCTATTAAAAATGATTGGAAGTAATGTTAAGGACATTAAAAAGTCTTTATCAACTTTCAAAAAATTGATTTTTTTATTTTCATTTGAATGATGACATAGCTGATAACTTAGCTTTTATCTATATAAAGACGAAACATGAAACATCAGGTATCAAAAAATAGATAATATTTTCTATTCTGTTTTCTTGTCTCTTTTTTCCCTTTCATTCCAAAATGAATTGTGCAACTACAGCTATGTCAGAAAAATCCATATTCATTAACAGAAGTTAACAAATTTCAACAATGAACCAAATAATATTTAGTTGGTATTTAAGTTTGTTCCACATTACTGTACATCCATCCTTAAAGTTTAAATTACTTGTATATTAGTTGGATCATTTTAAATAAAATTATTAGTAAAGGGGAAGGTTATCAGATGTTTTATGTATCCCCTTAAAAAAATCCTGAGATTTCTTGAAGGTTCATGATAGAAACTGTGATCAGTATTTATTTTGTTTTCAAAAATACCTGAATAGTTAATTTATGTAAGTAAGTTTTTCCATTAATAGTTAAGTCTTGGGAAGGGGACTGAAAACTCCAACTAATGAGACTTCAGAATGATTTCTTTTACATTGACAGAATGGGATTTTAGGTTAATCGATTAAATAAATAAAGTGTATTAAAGTTGGAATATTATTTTTTAATTACCTATATAATTTTAAAAAGTAGGCTTATAATTTAAATTTGTCAGGCAGGAAAAGTGCCTTTTTTTCTGCTTTTAAAACTTATAAATACTAAATGAATTCTTATGAAAATTATTGCGGTTTTTACAGAAATAAATTTTCAAAAATCAGTAGAGGGTTTCATTTTAAGTGGAAATTCAATAAAATCCTTTAATTGCTAGTCACATTTCATATATTTTAAATATGTTTATTTAATTTGTTTTTTAATTAGGGGATATTTTTTATGTCATCCATTAGAATACTGTTTTTATGCATTTATTTGGATATATTTACATAAGCTATTAATAATCATGGTAGGAAAATATACTTTGATAATATTAAAAAAATGAATTATTTTGCAGAATCACCATTAAAAGTTTTGAAGTTTCTTTGTTGTGTGTATTGATGATCGACCTCAATCTTTTTTGGTTATATAATAGCCAAGGATCATTTAT
Source organism: Argiope argentata (assembly GCA_026289955.1). Lineage (NCBI taxonomy): Eukaryota > Metazoa > Arthropoda > Arachnida > Araneae > Araneidae > Argiope > Argiope argentata. The sequence continues at coordinate 6,253,253 of JAOUZG010002851.1, read as the reverse complement.
ATATTTATATGATAGTGTCTAATTTCCATGCTTATTTTACAGTAATATACAGGGTGGTTATAATTAGAGTTCCATTTTGAAATGGTTATAAAAGGAAAACTATTGGACTAAATGCTATCAAACCTGGCAATAGTTTAAAGGAGGTCATAAGAATTTCTTTTCTACCAAAAAAGTTTTACAACTCTCCTCTATGGAAAAAATGGGACTGTATGCAATTAAGGTTAATTGAAATATGAAATGAAAACTCCAGTTTCAAAATTGTTTAATCATTTCTTAAACATGTTAAAAAGCAGGTTCAATATGCATTATCTCAAAAGCACTGTTTATGGTGATATACTTATCAATTTGGCAGAACTTAAAGATGTTGTAGACTTGGGCATAACATTTTACCTGATATGCTAAAAGCTACTGTTGAGAAGACAGTAATGCAATTTTATTAGCTTTTAAAAAATGGTGGTCGCCATACTGAGCGTGTTTTGTAGTATGTTTCAGAAACAATTGCATATTTTATCCTATTTTGCTTATTGCATACAGCCCCCCCCCAGGATGTTTCTTCTTCTTTTTCTTTTTGTCCGAAAAAAAATTTCTTATAACATCCTTAAAATCATTACCAAGTTCCATTGCCTTTTGTCCTGTAGTTTTCCTTTTAAAACCATTTCAAAGTGGAACTTTAATCATAACCATCCTGTATAATGAATCAAAAGTGGTGTTAATTGATTAATTAAACATTATTTTGTTCTCTGTTTATGCATTGGTATACTTCTACTCTTCATTTATATAATTTTACTGCTATTAATTGACCTATTAAGTTCTTCTTACAATTTGAGAAATTCCATGTCTCTTTAAGAGAAAAACCTTTTTATATTAAATTTTTAATTTCCTTGAAAGAAACTAATTTTAATTTTTTCTCCCTTTAAAAAAATCTAGGTTTTGGATTATGTGGTATACCAGAAAATCTTATTGCAGCTCTTGTTAAAAATGGGCAGAAAAACTTAACTATTGTTAGCAACAATGCTGGTGTTGATAATTTTGGATTGGGTCTTCTTCTTCAAAGCAAACAAGTTTGTTAAATATATTTTTGTTTCTATTTAGGTTTCATGTACTTTAAAAATGTCTCTCCTTTCTTATTGCGCTATTTATTCCCAATTGTTTTTTAAATAAAGATTTACATGCATTTTTAGTAGATTCTTTGTCAAAATAAGAAGAAAACTCATCGTTAAGAATCCTTTAAGCTATTTTTTATTAGCAAAATTTAAATTTTTTTGGTAACGAATTAATGCCAGTGAAATAAAAGTTTTAATTTAAAGGTATTTAGAAAAAAAAAAGGGCTACCTAGCTCTATATAGCTAGTTTTGTTAAGTTGAGATATCATTCTGTATTTGGAAATACACCATACAGTTTTTGGAACTATTCTTAGATTATTTATAATATTGAACATTTGATCTGATGACAAGGATGATCCCTAAACCAATAAACTAAATCAATGTTTCCTTCTGGGGTATTTTTACCTCTGCTAATTATAAAAAAGTTAAGAATTTCATAAAAATATGTCTTTGCAACTTATGCTCAATTTTTATTGCCTTATTTATTTATTTATTTTTAAAGAAAAATCCACATTAATTTTTCCAGATTTATTATTTTTATTTAAGGGAATGCTTAAAATTAATGTATTTTCATCTGTTAATAAATCTCATATTTTACATTTCTTTTATTCTAATTATTGATTTAATGCTTTCATTGTCTAAGTCTTGTCATTTTGTTTACATAACAATTTTTTTCTTTTATTTTAATAGATAAAACGTATGATTGCATCTTATGTTGGTGAAAATGCTGAATTTGAAAGGCAATATTTATCTGGTGAACTAGAATTGGAATTTGTACCCCAGGTAAATGTTGAACCAAACACTACTTATTGAAATTTAAATTCTGTTTCATTTTTGCTGTTAAAAAACTATATATTTGATCGTGTTTTGTTTTTCAAAATTTTTTTCTTATTCTGTTGTAAAAAAAAAACCGAGTAAATTTGAAATTAATATGAAGCTTTGTATTTTTCAAAATGTTTTATATGGTTAAGAGTGCCATATACACACCACCTAAAATTTTCAAATGTAATGTTATCCTATGGGAAAATATTGTACCTGTGTTTCATTTGCTATTAGGGTGTCTTTATTATGAAGTCATTCTGCAATCAGAAGAAGGAATAAAAACACTGGTTTCTCATGAAGGAATTTTTTTTTGTACGTGCCAAAGTATTTTTAAATATTTAATAAAAATTAAAAAAATCTCAAAGGCACCATTTAAACAATTTTTTTAAAAAATCTATCATAAATAAAATAAAATAAAACCAGCAACTGAAATACATTCGTTTTGGTATCTTCTTTCCAATACATATAATTTTTTTTAAAAAAAGAAATTAGGAGAATGAGTACAAACAGTACTTTAGACTTAAAATTGGAAAATTAATTTGAATCCCCCTAATGTTCCTTTAACTCCTCCCATTCGCAGAGGAATACACACTAAACCCTCCTTTCACCATTTGATGGATTGTTACTTTTATTATCTGGTCTTCACCCCGTCTTCAAATTTCCCCCTCAGCATTATTTTCTTTCTGCTTTTCGTTTTTGTTTTGTTTACCATCACATCTGTGGTCATCTGCGCCTTCACAATCTACACTTGTTTCAGTGAATACTCCAGCAGTCATGGAAACAAAATTAGCAAGCTTTTGTTAAAGAATTTGAATTTTGCATATTTAGCTGTATTTCCAGACAGGCTAATTAGTGATGATAGAATTTCAGAAATAAAATGCACAGCAAATATTACTCCCGATGAGGCAATAAAAGTTCAACAAAAAAATTCATTTTGGAAATTATGTAAAAATGAGAAACAACCATATATAAAAATCATAAATATTATTTTCAAGTGCAGGTCCAACTGCATATAACACAAAAAAAAACTTTTATTTTCAGATTGGACGGCAGAAAACTGAAAAAACAATTGGTAAATCCAAAATTTTGGCAATGAAAAAAAAATTAAGATTCTTTTAATTTGACTGTTTATTGCCAAAATTCGTTGATCTCAGATATCTCAAATGAATGAAAATTTGGATCCTTTTGCAATTATAGCGGATCAAAAGAAGAAAAAAAAAAATGAATGGAAAAAAAGGAGAAATCACAATGCTTTTGTAGCTTTTTTTCCCCTCTAGATATTTTTATAACTATACTTTTTTACATACAATTCACAAATTAATGCTATTTTGTCTGCATTCTATTTTTGTAAAAATTTTATTTCTTTGATCTTGTGCTTATGAGATTTTGTACATACATTTATCTTATTCACATATTTTGCAATAAATAATGGTTAATTATTATCAATTGAAAAATAAGATTGCTTTTCTCAGAAAAAACAATTAGCGGTAATAATTCATTTAAAGAAAGTAAGGTATAAGAAAATTTATATATATATATTTATTATTTACTAATACTGGAATATTCTTATGTTTCTGAATGAGTTTTCTTCAAAATTGTTGTTATCAATAGTTGTAAAAGGGTAAAAAATGTATATGTGTGTGTGTATATATATATATTACAATAGTTCACTAAGAAATGTCTTTATTAAAAAGTTATCCGTCTTTGGCGATCTGCTGGTTCAATAGTAAAAAAGATATCTAAAGCTTTACATATTTTATATAACTTGGTTTCTGAATAGCTTTTTCTAAAAAATATTTAGCTATCAAATCTTCGGTTTTTGATAGCTACATAATTGTGTCATATTATTATGTAGGCCTTAAACAGTTCTGCTCATTATATTACTTATCTCTTACTAATTTTCTGTCAGAGTGCATAAAATTTACACGATAAATTAGAGTGGCAATGTTAAATTGTAATTAATATAAACGTTTTTTTCTTGAAATCAAGTACATCTTTTTTTTAAATATGAAAATTAAAAGCAGAGACATTCAGCATTAAAACTGTATGTACATTGCAGAATAATTATTATCATGTCAGAACATGTTTTGGGAATGAGGTTTTCTGGTGTCAACAAAACTCCGTAGATGAAAAATAAACATTTTAAATTTCATTATCTGCACGAGCATCTCAAAAAATCAGCTTTAACTAATGTGTTGCCATAGCATTTACAAAAAGTCTGGTTTAAAAAAAATAAGTTAATGACTGCAGCCAATAAAACCTAGAATAATGTTATTTTGAGCATGTGATTATATGAAATGAAATGAATAGGAAATGTGATATTTTTTTAAACAATAAATGCGAGACTAATTTTTTTGGATCATTTGTAATACTAAAGTGACTCATTCAATGAAACCTTTAAAATGAATAAAAATATAATTAATTGTAAAAAATATAATTTAATTTCAGTTTTTACACTTGGTGCTTGGCCGTTCAAGAAATTATGTTCTGACACGATACCTTGAAATATGTCTAGCAGATTTCATTTTAATCTTTTGTAATTTTCATAATATCTTAAAGAATTATTCAACAGAAATTTCTCGTATTTTTCGTAAAATTCAATTTTTAATTTTACTTTCAAAATTTCTAATGATGCAAATATAAATATTTTATATGACTTCAGTCAATAAATGTGCTTTTAAAAAATTATGAAGTTTAAATTTTACACTGTCCTTTTGTCCTAAGGAATCATATTCTGAAAAATACTCTTCATATTTCGAGTTTTAAATAAATAAATAAACTTTCTGTCTTCTGCGATCAAATCTGTCAGTTTTTACATATTAATATTAGATCAATCAATATTTTCATAATCATAATCCAATCACCGTTGAGGAATCCTAGTAGCGTATCTTCTTTGAGACCGTCTATGAAGTGGGGTAAAATCGTCATCTTTGCAGAAGAACAATATTCAAAATTTATAAATTATTCAGTTTTAGTGAATGATTTAGTTGATTGGAAATCAAAATTTTTTTCTTTAAAATATTTATGTCTCAAGAAAACTATGGTATCATTAGAAAGATAGTTTTTTTAGCTTTATCGTTATGCAAAAATTAATTTTGTGCTGTTATTGTTTCTTTAAGTTATAGCATTGTAAATTTTATAAAGTTTTTAAATCTTGTTATTCCTCAATGTATTAAATTATAGGATGTATAAGGCCCAATGTTAGTAAAATTAATTAATATTAGATTAGAATATTATCTGTACTGCGTATAAATAATACTGAATGACAAAGTTTTTTTTTTTTTTAGTTGAAGTTTAAACACTTTTGTTTTTCAAGTTCCCATTTCAGTTCAGAATATTGAAAATTAAAAGAGATTCATTGCACAAAATGCTGAATGGCACACGGTTTTTAAAACAGTAGTAAATGTTAAATGTCTCATAGAATTTGAAGTTAAATATACTCTTGTGAGTAAGCAATCAAGAACAAGCTAAGTAAAATTCAGCAATAAATCTGAATTATAAAATAACTAGAACTAAGTTAGTCACTGCTTTTATGAAAACGTTTTCTTATATGACAAGGAAAAAATGCTTTTTAATGTGTAAGCATTTATGTAATAATATAATTTACAACTACTTGTTTATCAATTCCTGGTGATATAGGAGTAATCATAATTTCTATTTCGGACAAGTAATATTCCTACCAAATTATTTAATTGAATCTCGCACAACTTTAAAAAAAACTTTAGTTACATACAAATAAACACAATTGCTGATAAGCTTTCAGAAATGGGGAACAGTCTTGACTTGTGATGAATGTTAGAGAGAGAAAGCTTTGCAGTTAATTTACTCTTTTTCTTCTTCTTTTTCATTGTGTTTAATGTTAGTGACCATATTAATCATATTATATTGAAACAAATTCTTTAGAAATTAGATTCATTTTTTTAAAAAATTCTAATTTCTTTTTATTGTTGCCATATTTTTTTTATTTATAAGTAAAAAATATTACAAATCTTAGACGAATTATCAGTCCCAAATATTCCAGATTTTGATACAAAATATATCAACAAATCCTGGCTAAGCAGATGAATGGTTGTACTTTCAAAATCTTATTAATAATTAAAACAGAATAAATTTAGAAATAATCACACAATTAATGGTTTAAAATTTTTCAAACCCAAGAGTCATTCAATCCAATATGTGCATTTTACAATTTAATTCATTATTTTTTTCTTCCAATTTATGTATATTGTATTAAGTTAGTTATATCCCATGTTTAGGAAAGCTGAGGAATAGAATTCATGCTAATATTATTTCCAAAATAAATATATTTATCTTTCCTTTTTAATATGGTACAAATGAACCATTTAATTAAAATTTGGGATATTCTCTTTTTTGCAAAAATCAGGAAGAAATCTGGAGCATCCCAGCTACACAGAAACACCAGGCAATGTTGCACAAGTTGAAAAATTCAACTTAATTTTGTTCATTTCCTTTCTCATTTAAGACAATTCAATATATTTTTAATAAATAATTTATTTATATAATTAAAAAAAGGGACATTTTATTAAAATTCACTGTTAGTACTAAAACTATTGAGATAAAGGATTGAACCCATTCTTTAGAAATGAGTCCGAATTCTTACATTTTCATAGGCACGTACATCTTGCCCATCCTCCTTGATTCAAAGGTTAATAAATGTAAATATTGTTAAAAATAAAGTCGTGTCAAATAAAATTATATAGAGATTAAATTATTTAATTACTCCTTCTTAATTGCAGGATTCTATGATATTAACAGAATTATGAAAAATAATTAAACGTCCCAAACTCGAAGTGCTTCAATAATTAATCAGTGATGAATTCTATGTTCTAAGAGCCTTCTAACATTCCCACTGCCCTCAGTACGATTTTCTGTGCAAGCAGAGAAAATCTAAAATATCTAACTCAAAGAGTAACTTTTCCAAACAAGTTTTTTTGGGAGGTGGGGGGGGAGTGATGTCTCCAAAAACGATGTCGGTTTTCGAAAAGTCTCTACGGGTTTTATTAGGGGTCGTTTGGTGGGTCAAATGACCTTCTGAATGTAACACTTCCACACAGCAGTATCTTCTGGGTACCAGAAATTCTTTTCTGGTTGGGTGTTATTCGGCTTGTCAATCAAACCTTTTAAGCTTCTTCTTTCGTTAGTTTAGTCACCGCCCTATCACCCCCACCGATGGGAGGCGCTTTCATCGACATCGAGTTTCTTTCTCTATATATGGGACTCCTAAAGGGCTAGAATTTAAAAATAACGATTTTTTTTCTGCTTTCTTGACATGTTTACTTTTATTAAAATGGATATGCATATCATTTTAAGGAACACATTTAAAAAAATAAAAAGAAACTTTTCTAAGTATAAAAAATGTTACAAAAAGTATTATCTTTGCAGAATTTTTGAAAACTAAGTTTTTAGTCTGTAGATTTTGAAGTCATTTCCTTTTCTTTTTTATTAGAATTTAATTACTCTATGTATGTGTAATGTTAATGACATACATAGAGTAATTAATATTTTCCAAGATAAAATTCATTTGCCTGTTATCATCAAGTCAGATAATTTAATTGATGAATATTTTGCAAAATCAATATTTATTTAAATTTTAACAACGGTTCTTTTTTGTTCTAATCTTATACTTGGATGATTATAAATGATTTCTGGTTAGCTTTTCATTTTTGCTCACTTATTAAAGAATTAGGTATAACCCAATAATTTAATATTCATATTTGACAAGTATTAAAAAAAAATTAGCAATAAAATTGGATTCCTCATTATATTCCCTTTTTATGTTACTGTATTTAAAAATTCAATTTTTGCTTCTTTTTAAATTTAATTTCAACATTCTATTATCATATCTTATTTACACTCATGCATTAGCAAATAAATTTTTTATTTACAAAATAAAGTTATAATGAAATAAACATTTGCTTTATGTTCTTCTATTGATTATTGTCTGCTTGAATTGCTAGGACTATAAAATAAAATTTTGATTTTAGAGATTTATTTATCTGTTTATTGTAAGAATACATTCTTTCTGTATGTAAATTTATATTATTAAATCTTCTATCGACAACTATGCTTTAATTTTTGTTATTATAATTATTATTCTATCGATTACTATAGAATGCATTTTGGAAGTGGTTGTAATTTGAACTTAGTTAAAATTCCGATTTTTTTTACATTCTGTAATCAATTGTTTTGAAATAAATACATTAATCGGAAATCAATTATATGCATATTATTAGGTCTGAATATAGAAGATTCTTTAATGTTCTGTGCTTAGATATGTAGAATACAAAATTTATTTACTTGAATAAATATAAGGTTTGGTAGTTCGAAAATTTCTCCTAAAAATTTTTTAGATTTCAATATTTAATTGTTGTGAAGTTTTTTGAAGTTTTTAATATTCTGTGAAGCATTTTCTTTATGTTTGCAATACTTCATTTGGGATTTTAATAACCATGTTTTAATTTTTAATCAAATATATGAAAATTACATATGAAAAACTGCTATCTGAATTAAACTGTCTAGCTGAATTGTCTCAATTGTTATCAAAAGAAATTATGATTAAAAGGTTTTCCAAAAATCAAAATTTAAATATTTATGAAAAACTATAAAGTAAATTATGGATAAATTTTTGAAAATGTCACCTTTTGATTTTTCTAACAAAAATGTTGAAAGTCATGAAGTTTCACTTTCATGTCTCAAATTATTTTAGATTTCTAATGCAGTGTAATTTTCAGTAATTTTGGAATAAGTGATTGATTGATTGCATTTGATTGCATTCCTTCTAATATAAGGCTATAACCCTTCAGTCTGTACTATATTATTTTTGTACTAATTTTTCTTCTTGGTTATCATCAGGGTACTTTAGCTGAAAGAATAAGAGCTGGAGGTGCAGGTATTCCTGCCTTTTTCACATCTACAGCATATGGGACCCTTGTTCAAGAAGGTGGGGCTCCCGTTAAATACAATCCTGATGGAAGCATAGCACTGGCGAGTGAATCCAAGGAGGTGGATATAAAATTTAATACAATTTATTTTAAAATAGCCACCTTTAGAATTCACATTTATTAAAATGGATGTGGTTAATAGTATTAAATTGATTATAAAAACCAGTTTCATAATTTGATCTTTTAAATTTTATTCAGCTGTAAGTATTAATTGCCATCACAGCAAAATAAATAAAATGAGAAAATGCAATAGAAAATAATTTTATTATTAGTAGCATTGGGAATCTTAAAAAAAAAACGGTTTTGTTTTGAGTAGTATTGCAGTATATATTAAATTTTTTAAAACTTATTCTTGTTTTTAAAATAAGGAAATATTTTAATGAAACCATTTTTCTTTCAATGGAGTTGGACATTTTAACTATTCTGCCACTCATCCTATAAAAATAAATTTAATTTGAAAAGTTATTGAGTATATTATATTAAAAATTATGAGCTATTGAAAAACCATTGCAATTGTCAAAAAATATAAATTCTAGATTTTGATGAATCTCCACAATTTTAGCTCTCTCTGAATACAAAAAACACAATTTTAGTAAAATGTCTGCCCATCTGTAGATAATTCAAAAACATTTTGAAATAAGACATGAAATTTGATCTATGGTCTTTGCATCAAATAAATATATATTTTTTCAAATTTTAATCCAAATGCATTTGAAGAAAGTTTGCATGTCTAGATGTTTGAATATAAGTTAAAACAAATGCTATAAAATTAAGGAAATTTGATAGATAAAATTTGTTCATAGATTAAGTGTCTATAGTATAGAGACTATCAAATTTTGAACCAAATCTATCTAGGAGTTAATTATCTGTCGGTCTGCACTTTCAGATGTATATAAATATTATAATCCTGAAAGGTAATATACACTGCAATGTTAAATTTATCAAATTTAGTATTTGGTCTTCTGGCTGCAGTTGTGTTTCTGTATTAAATTTTGATATCAATGGGTGGGGAAAACACAATACATAAATTTGATTATCCTATCCTATTAACTGCATCCTATGAACTATCATCAAAAATTTCACCTAAGATTAAATAATAAGTCCAGTAAAATTGCTGGATTTGCACTATAGGTTAATTTTTCATTAGTATTATTGAGCACCAATGCCATTCAAGACACTTTTCATGTTACCAATGTTTACAATTTTTTGCATAAGTTCGGGATAAATTTTTTAAGAATATACAAGAATGTTGTGTGGAGAGTACTCTTACTGGCTTTTCCTGAAATTTTTTTGAAGGATATAAAAACCATTAAAAAAACTAACTTAAAATAATATAACTAATTGTTTCGATATTTACATTTATTTTTATGACTTGCCCTCGGCAACAAAGGCTAATTCCCAATTATATATATATATGTATATATACATATATATAAATAATATTTGTAGTAAGACTAATGCATAATAACCTAGTGGTAATTTGAGACTTGATTATTTTATGTTATGTGGTGTAAACAATACTACCATTCTGTTTCTAATAAGATAAAATAACATGTAGCAATATTTTTCTTTTTATAAAGGGCATGTTATAAATATTGATATTTTACCGTTACTTTCACATAGCTATTCTGCATGTGGGCAACATTTTTATCAATAAATTTATCTTCAATAAAAATTACTCTTTTAATAAAATTCCAAACAAATATATTACATATTTTCTTATAGGATTATTTCTTCTTTAGCTTAAATACAGTAACAAAAATTATTGATGTTGAATGTTGATTTTAGTATAAGTTATGTTAATTTTCTTTTATATTAAGTCATCTGTCTGGCTTCTATTTGAAGTTCATTATATTTTAAAATAAATAATAAATAAATAAATGAAAATAAAAATTGCTTTGAGTGTTCTTAAAAAAAATATTTAATATTAAATTTCTTAATTCATTTAAATTTCCTTAAAATATTTATTTTATTAAAAAAATTTAAAAATGAAATTTTGCATTTCGAGATTTTATAGGTTTATGATAGTTGAATATTGCACTTAATACTTGATTGTATTGATATATTTGCAAAGTATGAATTGCTTTTGTCATTAAATTATTTGTAGCATCTCTTAACACTGTTATTTGTCAAATTTATGTATCCTTTAAAATTTTTATTTTAGATTCGGCAAATTAATGGACGGGATTATATCTTAGAAGAAGCTATTACCGGTGATTTTGCTTTAGTTAAAGCTTGGAAAGCTGATAAGTTTGGGAACTTAATTTTTCGGTAATACATTTTTCATTTACTTAAATTTTTCTTTGTAAGTTTATCCTTTATTTATTTTATTTCTCTAAGTTTAAACCTTACATATTTTATTGTTCTTTCCTTTCCAGAAAATCAACTCCAAATTTTAATATTCCTATGTGCAAGGCAGCAAAAATTACAATTGCAGAAGTGAGTTGCCTTCTTAATACCTAATATGGGACTATACTGCTAAAATATGTGAACCACTTAATAAAATGTTATTATTTCAAGTTACTTTCAATATACATCTAATGGAAAATATTTTGCATTATATTAGAGAAATGAACATTATTTCTCTGCTCTTTCCTCCTCATTGAAATGCACTATGGTCATGATTTTCTGGCCTGAATCATATAGATTTGAAATTTAATTCCATCAAAGAAACTTTAGGTGCACTAACCTGTAATACATAGGAAATCTTTTAGAGTGAAATATTCTGTTAGTGTGTTTTTGGAGTGTCATCTCTAAGAGCATCTTTATCATTTATTCATTGTTCAAAATTTTTTATTCAAATTCTCTACAATAGTTCTCTTTATATTCAAAGTAGAACATTATCTAAAAACACCTTAGTAAATTACCATTTCTTGTCATTGTTAGAAATATGCTAAGGCTAAATTTCTTAAGCTGAAAAAAAAAAGTATTTACTAATTTATTATATTCTTATTACACATTTATTTAATTTAACTCCTCGCTTAAAACCTTAATGAAATTAATCAGAAATGTAACTGCATCCATTATTCTAAAAGTATCTGTTTTTTCCTCCCACATTGCTTTGCACTTAAATTCTATACAAGCATTTACTCTTTCATTTACATAATTATATATCTGCTGCAAAAGATAAAAATGTATACTACTATTAATACATTTGAGAAAAAAACCTCTGTCTGAAAATAACATAATAAAATTTTGAATAATTTCTGTAAATTAACTTTCTATATGGATTCAATTTTTATTATACAATACTCTGTTAAAAATTTATGAACAAAATTCTAAATTTTAGGTTGAAGAAATTGTGGAAATAGGGGAAATACCTCCTGAAAATGTGCATGTTCCTAGTGTGTATGTTCAAAGAGTTTTACTCGGTGAAAAATTCGAAAAAAGAGTTGAAGTATGCTATTATTATTATTATTATTTTATGTATGTGTAATATTCTGGGTGTAGATGTTTTTAAATGAAATTAGCAGTTATGTCTGTATTTTTTATTATAATTTTGAATTAAGTTTTAAGTTTGGTGAAATATTATAAGAGATTAGATTGAAATTTTTAAATGATATTTTGAGCATTTTTAATGTGCAATTATTGTGGTATTGCAGCACTTTAAATGAATGAATCTTTTGTAATTTCAAAACTGGAAATAACTAAAATTAGAAATGCAATTTACTAAGAAATTGCTGGTCTGGTATTTTCGAGAACTTTGATAAATTTGCAAAAAACCTGAAATGATTTTTGTTAATTTTTGTTTATGATCTGAAGTAGTTTTTAATAAGTAAGTATAAATATATTGTAATTTTTATATATTCATTAAAAATGCTGATTTTGAGGGGGTCTTGTATTTAAGAAAGCAGTAGATTCCATTAGTTAATTATTAAAAATATGAATTGATTTTTTTAGAGACTAAAGTTCCACAAAAAAGGAGGTAATGGTGTCAAAACTCCGGCAGAAAAGATAAGAGAAAAAATTGTCCGCAGGGCTGCTTTAGAATTTCAGGATGGCATGTATGGTATCCTTTAAATTAAATTTCATTAAACACTTACTTATTGGTTCTTTAAAAAATGTTACGACAGATTAAATTCTTAACACATATGCAGTAAATCTTGGTATTGGTATGCCTGTATTAGCAAGTAACCATATACCTCCAGGCATGACAGTCCATCTTCATTCTGAGAATGGTGTCTTAGGTCTGGTAAGGTTAAAATAATATTGCTATTCCTTTGTTTTATATTTATGAAGTTTGATTTAATAATAAATTATAAGTTAAGAATTTTAATGGAGATGTGTGCCCATCTTAAAACTAATCTGTTTTTTAATAATGATAATACTATTTTACCTTTTTTTATTACCATATAATATGCAAATTGAGTCTTTATAAAAATCTATATGTAAATTTGAAATTTTCATTATGTACGCATTTTTTAATATAAATCTTAGCCTTAAAAATTGGCTCATATACTAGTTACTCTACTATTGTTGTATATAATTTTTTTATATTAATTGTTTTTTTTTTAAATTTTAAATATAACTTTTTGTCTTATAGCTAAACTAGCTGCACCCAAACAATGTTGCCTATGGCATAGTATCCAAGAAGAAAAATTAACTTTGAACTAGATCTAGATATGACTTAGGCATGCTATTCAACATCAAACAAAAAATATATATATTTAGAAATGACCAAAAATAGCTAGAAAGCAATTTTTTACAATGCACATTCAAAAATACTTAGACTTTTAAATGATAAATATGATATGTTCTCAGATGAAACATAAGTAATCATTTTGCTCCTCAGGAGATATATTCTGGCACAGCAATTCAGTTGCAGTGCGATTTAAATAAAGATGGTTATTTTGATCATTAAAAGACTCTCTTTCCTGAAATGTGGACATTATTTCTTTGATATCCACTAACTGAATATTTCTTTCATCTTCCGAGATAGATTAAATTTTCTTTTTGGGGAGTGGGAACATGATTAGTTTTGAATAGCTCTTTAAAGACAGATGTAAACTAAGAAATGTACTCCCGTGCATGCCACAGCTCTTGCTATTTGCAATTGTACAACAGTTTGAGGTTTTTGCACATGTGCAGATAGTTACAAAATTATATATATATATATATATATATATATATATATATATA